>CM052332.1:17859171-17897773 GCA_028455615.1 Lasioglossum zephyrum | reverse complement strand
CAATACAAATTTGTTAGAAATCGATATGAGAAAGAAATAAGAGAGTTGTCTAAATCGTCTCTGCGATCGGCATTCCTCTCGACCGGCTCGACCTCAAGCTTCTCACAAACTCTGACACTTTACGAACGTCTGAAACGAAAACTAATTATTGTTTACATTTCTTCGAAAGCGTAATCGTGAATTAGCGGCTAGCAGCGGCGAGTACTATACACTCGTGTCGTGTTACAACTCGCACAAACACGAGGACCCCTTCCATATTGATGAAGCGTTGTTATTGGTGGAAACTGCTGGCAATGCGTGTTACCGATGCACTTCTGTCTTGCGCAGAGTGAGTACTGCAGTTTTCCGCTAGGCGAAAACCCGTTGCTAAGTGGTTGCTGAACGCTCCGCTCTGGTCGCTCCGATCGCTCCGGTTAAGCGAGAACTCGCGTGAGATTTAAATTTGAATTTGTGCCATTTGATCGAACGATTAAATGCATTTCAAACAGTTTTTGACAATTGATTCTAGCAATGGTAAGTGTTTCATTAGAGTCTTTAAAACATTATACGTATAGCAGAATCTAAGACTTGCTAGATGCAGAAACAAATGTATGCAATGATTTTTAATAAAGATCTTGTAAAGTAATATCCATGATTATTTCAAACCTATTTCCTTTCATAATATTTTGCAATGTCATCTTCCCTCAGAACAAAATATATTCTTTACTCTGGTTCATTTGATTTTTGTATTAACGCGAATAAGATTACTTCCAGCCACTATTGTTCTGTCGTTCGAGAAGAATTTTCAAGGTAATTTTAGAATGAAAGATCACGTAGTTTTAAAAGAAAATTCGAAATCGTGCCGAGACACAAAATTGTCTCGATTGTTTCGATGGCTTGTATCAAAGAGGAAGGATGACTTAAGTTTCATATAGTGCGGTGACGGATACAAAGTACATTATAGTGCATATATATAGAGTGTGATTACGTTGACTGAATGAATGTTTCGTTTTAGCGAGAGAGCAGACCATTTGGCTATAGTTGTCGCTTTTTTCAAAGGAATAAGATTTGACGCGTAGATAGAATACTCGAGAACATACTGGATTAATGTGCCAACTCGACCTCTATCGAAGCATTGTTCTTCTGATTAACAAAAATTAGTACCGTTTGCCCGTTATCAGCTTTCTTTAGCAGCGACTACTATGACGAAACAACAGGCTTTACGAGCAACCTCATCGATTTATCAACGCAATGTCCGTTCTCCTTAATTTTAGAACAGAAAATAAAATATATTTGCATGATCTTTCGGGGTGCCGCGATCATCGAGCTCGTTTTGATCGTTATTTTTAAACGACCATCGACCTATTTTGAATCGACCAAAATATTCTTCATACAGACGCGTAAACAAATCGATACAAAATCGTGCGTTGGACAAGTACAAAACTTCATCGCTCAGGCTATATTTAGACGAGCAGTGATATTTCTAGAACCGTGTAATCTTCCACTGTAAAATGCAGATAGTCGCGATTATCTTAATCTTTGTTTCTTTTATAGATGTTCCCCTCAATCCACTGTAAACAATTACGTTCGCCGTATCGCATTATCGTTGTCAACAATATTCCTCTGTCGACATTGATTTTTCAAACGATTTGTTGTCCTCGCAAAACAGTGTATTTCATTTTATCATTTTTCTGGGTTTTCAAGCGATAAAACAATCTAAAAGACTGTTGCCTCGAATTAATCAATTCCCAATTTGTTGACAAAGTTTATATTCCAGTTCATTGTACAATTGTAATCGTTTGGATATAAATAATTCATAATTGAAATCTTGAAATGATGCAATTGCGCGTAAGCATCTAGGACAGGAAGAACTGGAAGAAATTCCTCGAGTATTGGTTTTTCGAGGCTGTTCGAGTTATTAATTTTCGAGAAAAATCGTAGAGAGTCGCAAAACGGCGCGGGGTTATTGCAAAGCATATTTTGAGCGAGCAGTTCTCGAACAAACGCGAGAAGATTTAGCGTGCTAATTATAACTGAAATCGTGAATGCAACATGTCCCAGCAGATTCGCGAGCATCGCGACGCTCTCGGTCTCTCTCCTGTGTTCGATGACGCGCTTGCGCCTCGTTTCCACATAATCGTCCTCGTTCTCGACGTCTCTAGAACCATCCGACCAACGAGAACGTTCTGTCCAATTGCGATAGGCTCCCGATTGGTCGGCGCTCCGAAGCTTCTCGAAGCGCGAGATATGAAGTATAAAGGAGCCGGCGCACTGCCACTGCTCAGTTACAATTTCACAAGCGAACCACGAACACCGAAGCTAAAAAAACACTCGTGTTAAAGTGCGAATTAGCGAATCGGCGAATCATCGAGACATACGACAAACCGAACGAAACGAAAGGTGAGTGCACCTTCCTTCACTCTTCTGCTACGTTCAGTCCATTTTTACTTCGCGATTTTACTTGACAATCCAAAAATCTTTGGTGAATTTTAACTTACACTCTCTTCGCTCCGAAATATTTCTCGGAACTCTTGGATTTCATTTCACGTTGCCTGGTACCGAAATATTTCCTCCTAGATTTTATTCTGTCGTTTCTAGACCTGAAATATTTTCTTGAATTTTCTCCACGATTTTACTTTACGTTTGTCGGTACTGAAAGGTTTTTTTCATTTTGTGTTTCACGTTCTTCGAGTCTGAAATATTGCTTTGAACTTTCAAAATATTTTTTTATTCTGGCTCTTGCCCTGAATCATTTATTTGAACATTTTCTCTTGGATTTCATTTCATCTCCTAGCTTCTCGTGGATTTTATTCCCTCAATATTATTTTAAATTTTTAACGACGCGAAGGCCTTTGCTTCGCTAGAACTGGAATGAATATTTTCATTTCCACTCGAACACGATTCAAAATTCAGTTCACTCGTTGTCAATCTTTCAATTCATTTTTACGGAACGAAGCGAAGCCGTGACGTTGCAGTTTCGCGACGCTATTGACATTGAGGTTTGCATTACGCTACATTATAGTGAGTGATGCGCAGTGAGTGCGTGACCGCGTGAACGTTGCCTAACGACGTCATCGGTTGCATCATCAATTCGAACGCGTGTTAAAGTGCGTCCGTGATTTTATTTCGGAATCGACGAGCTAAGGGATAAGAATATTCGCAAGGGGTCTTGATAAAATAATCGTATTCGTCAGCCAAGGCTTATTGCGTCGCAATCATCGAGCCTGCCGCGTCTACTAAAAATAGCGCAACGTTCGATATTAGGGGATTTTCCTTCAACGAACTTCCCGTTTTTTTCGTGAAACCTCATTACTAAACGGTTTCTATTCGATTTATTCCAGATAAGAAAAATGCCATCGAAAGCTCCAGCAGTTGGAATCGATTTGGGCACCACGTACTCCTGCGTGGGTGTCTTCCAGCATGGGAAAGTTGAGATCATTGCCAATGATCAGGGGAACAGGACAACACCTAGCTATGTCGCGTTCACAGACACCGAAAGGCTGATCGGCGACGCGGCCAAGAACCAGGTCGCGATGAACCCTAACAACACCATCTTCGGTACGCTACAATCTCTTCATTCGTCTTCGTCCTTCTACCGATCTATTTAATTTTTTAACTCGGTCACTTTTCCGCTCTCCAATTACTATGCAGAATCAAAATTTTCTACGCGGATCGCGAAGAAACAGGAATAACAGATGAACAATTTTTTTTTATTTATTTTACGTCGCTGTCAACTCTTTGTTAAGGTGGGTTCCGAACCACTTTGGGCACCACAGTATTTAGATTAGAGCTCGGACTTTTACCCGGGTACCCAAGAATCCGGGTATCTCATAAGACATAAAAATAAATGTCATAAATGATTTCGTGCAATTTAAAACAATAATGAAATTAAAAGAATGTTGATATATTAATTTAAATTGATTAAAATCGTTCAAAAGAATAAGTAATTGTAATATATCGTCTGCTTTTTCCTATTGATGCAAACGATTTTTATTTTGCATAAAGATCCGCAATGTATTCATGAGATATCCGGGTACTCGTGTAATTTTTGTTTATACGAATACCCGAGTAATTTTGGTTTACCCGGGTACCTCATAAGTCACAGCTCTAATGTAGATAACACGTGGAATATTTCCAGAGGTGCCGGCGGTAGATGAACAATTATTTCGGTCTTTATGAAACTTTGGTACAAGCATTTTACCATAATACGTATCTTATGAATATTTACAATGGTTGTTCTAGAATAGAACGTTCGACAGAAACTTAATTGGAAGTAGCAACGAGCAATTTGCTCGACAGCCGCGTTCAACAATTTAATAAAGCAATGAATAAATTATGGTCGTTAAAAGCCGCCTCGCATTCAACAAGTTAACCCGTCATTGTTCGTGTGCAACTATTGTACACGCGTAACTGATCTTGCTTAACCGTGAGACGTTGCGGCACGGATGCGTTTGCCTCTCCCCTCCCGCTGCACCGACAGAATTGCATAACTGCAATTACCTTGTCGGTGCCAGGTGACGCTGCGTTTTCAAGTTTATTCTTTGCACTGTATTCTCGGCGTCGAAATGCTGCTCCGAATGCTACGATGAAACGATGGCTAGACGCATCGACTGCGCTACTATTCGGCCAATTTTTATTCCGCAGAAAAACGATCAACTTCTTCGTATAAATCTCCCGTACTCGTGTTGTATACTGTAGAATTTAACTCGTAAATAGAATAATACGTTCGCAAACACATCAGTTTAACGTTTAATTTCAAATATAATTAATAAAATTGTATCATTTAAAACTCCGTCTGAGATCAAACACGTCTTTACTTTGCAACATGTCGAACCAGAATAATCAAAAATCGCAAATTACAAAATATGAAGAACGCAAATAAATGAATAAATAACAAATATCGAATCGTCGCGTCGTTACAGTTACTAGCGACGCGACATTCGACAGAATTCTCGCCGCTCGGAGATGACTTCTCCCTACAATACTGATTCTCTGATTTTCTGCTTCCACAGATGCGAAGAGACTGATCGGTCGAAAGTTCGACGACGCAACGGTGCAAAGCGACATGAAGCATTGGCCGTTCACCGTGCTGAACGAGGGAGGCCGACCGAGGATCAAGGTCTCGTACAAGGGAGAAACAAAAGCCTTCTTCCCCGAAGAGGTGTCATCGATGGTGCTTACGAAGATGAAGGAAACGGCAGAAGCGTACCTGGGAGTTTCGGTAACAGACGCAGTGATCACAGTGCCAGCATACTTCAACGATTCCCAGAGACAAGCGACGAAAGACGCTGGCGCGATCGCGGGTCTGAACGTTCTCAGAATCATCAACGAGCCAACCGCAGCCGCGATCGCTTATGGTTTGGACAAGAGATCAGCCGGCGAGAAGAATGTCCTGATCTTCGATCTAGGAGGTGGCACATTCGATGTGTCGGTCCTGACTATCGAGGAGGGCATCTTCGAGGTGAAATCGACAGCCGGAGACACTCATCTTGGTGGCGAGGACTTCGACAACAGGATGGTGAACCACTTCGTGCAGGAGTTCCAGAGGAAATACAAGAAGGACCTCAGCTCGAACAAGAGGGCCCTGAGAAGGTTGAGGACGGCCTGCGAAAGAGCCAAGAGGACTCTCAGCTCTTCGACTCAAGCCAGCATAGAGATCGATTCCCTGTTCGAAGGAATCGACTTCTACACGTCGGTTACCAGAGCTAGGTTCGAAGAACTCTGCGCTGATCTCTTCAGGAGCACTCTGGAACCAGTGGAGAAGGCTCTCAGGGATGCCAAGATGGACAAATCACAGATCCACAGTATCGTTTTAGTCGGTGGATCCACCAGGATACCAAAGATCCAGAAGCTACTGCAAGATTTCTTCAACGGCAAAGAATTGAACAAATCGATCAACCCTGACGAAGCTGTCGCTTATGGCGCCGCTGTGCAAGCTGCAATCTTGCACGGTGACAAATCCGAACAGGTTCAGGATCTGTTGCTCTTGGACGTCACGCCTTTGTCACTCGGTATCGAGACTGCTGGAGGCGTGATGACTACCTTGATCAAGAGGAACACCACGATACCCACGAAACAGACCCAGACTTTCACCACTTACTCCGATAACCAGCCTGGAGTCTTGATTCAAGTTTACGAGGGAGAACGAGCCATGACCAGGGATAATAATATTCTGGGCAAGTTCGAGCTCACTGGCATTCCACCTGCGCCGCGAGGAATCCCTCAGATTGAAGTTACCTTCGACATCGACTCGAATGGTAAGCATTAGGTTTCTCTATTCCATTGAAAAAACTTGAAATTGTCCCCTTAGGAGTAGGGCTGTAACTTTCCTTCGAAGGTCGAAGATTTCGAAGCTTCGGAAAAGTTACAGCTCTACTTAGGAGCCCAGCGACAAACTTTAGACCGGAAATGCTAATGCATCCCTCGAATTAATTTTCAGGTATCCTGAACGTGTCGGCAGTGGAGAAGTCGACCGGTAAGGAGAACAAGATAACTATCACGAACGACAAGGGCCGATTGTCGAAGGAGGACATCGAGAGGATGGTGAACGAAGCAGAAAGGTACCGAAGCGAAGATGAAGTGCAACGGGACAGGATCGCAGCGAAGAACGCGCTCGAGTCCTATTGCTTCACTATGAAGAGCACGATGGACGACGAAAAACTCAAGGACAAGATCGACGCGTCGGACAAGCAAAAAGTAATGGACAAATGCAACGAAGTAATCGCTTGGTTGGATGCGAATCAGCTGGCCGAGAAGGACGAGTTCACCGACAAGCAAAAGGAGCTGGAATCCATTTGCAGTCCTATTGTGACGAAGCTGTATCAATCCGGAGGAGCACCCGGAGGATTCCCTGGAGCTCCCGGAGGATTCCCTGGGGGAGCTGCTCCAGGAGCTGGAGCCGCCGGAGCCGCCGGACCCACCATCGAAGAAGTAGATTAATTTAGTATATGATTAACATCACCGTCCTCGACAGCGATTGTTCCTCGTTTCATTCTTCATTGTACTTAAGTGTCATCTTCTGTAACACGCTCGTTTCACCGTGCTCATTTTTACGATTATTTATTCGCGAGAATCGGAGACTTTATTGTTCTGCGGGTCAGTATTGCAATAAAATTTATTAATTTCGTATAAATACTCTGTCTTCTCTTGAATTCCTTCTTTCTTCCTGTGATCTTTCCTCTACTTTCATCTAATTTATATTATACTCGTTAACAATAACACAATTCGTTCTGGACACTATCAACTGAGGGCCTCCCTGTTTAAGATTAAACTTGCTGATGACACAAGTTGTCCATGTGGTTGTCTGGTATAGGATCCTAATCATGTGTTATGGCAATGTCCGATCTATGATAATAATAGAGATACTTTGATTTGCAAACTTTTCAACCAGGGTCACTTTCCACCCTATACGATATATGATTCCTTTTTGTACGGACCCTATCTCTCTGTCCCCTGTTTTTTATACATACATTTCTTAAATCTCACAGTTTATTTCTGTAATGTTCATATTGTATTCGAAAATGTTCAACATATTCCTCAGTTATAGTTCATAAGTTATCCTTGTAATGTTAGCATGCACAGTCAAGTGCATGCTGCTAATAATCCCATATGGGGTTTCACAGCTTAATAAAAAAAAATATAATAACACAATTATGTGATACTTTGAGAGGAAATAATTTGGATTGCAAAGGGTTAATAAAAATTGTAATAGTACAGGCAGCGTTGTGCAATATTTCAGTAGATAATTATTTAAATAGATATTTAAATAACAATTCATTTGTTATTTGCACATTCCAATAAAAAGCGAAAGAGAACACCATCAGACTTCCTCAGGTTTGTAGAACTGCACGAGAATGATCAAGTACGTAGTGATCACGCTGATGAACTGAAACAAATCGAAGCCGACAATCAATGAACCTTGATAACAAAAGAATAATTCAATTAGACGTTCACTCACTCTAGTCAGCAAGGAATTGTCCATGTCGAAGAAATCGCAGGCAGTGAATTTCACATCGTGTTGCTGTAATTGCAACGCGAAATCGTTCGCTTCGTTTCGAACACAGTCGCGTTCGAAGTTCGCACGCAAAAGACTATCCATTCCAAAATTGTTTGGATAAACCGCCGATTGATCCTCGCAGACACTGACCCGTGTTCGTTCTTCGTTGCAAAAGTTGCGGAAAGAAGCGAATTTATTGAACCTCGTTAAACATTGAGCGTTCAGGACGAACTCTTGCATGGATGGACCAATTTTATTGATTTCCCGGTGCGTTAGCGTGCATACCCAACACATTACGATGAATTGTCCACAGTAGATCAACCAGATTAGATTGTTCAGGACTATGAAGCCGTTCTTTTGCTCTGCGGCGCTCATGTAGATCCTGAACAGTTTGGCGACTACCATTATGAACGCGTTTGTCGAGCATAGAAGAAGATCTATGCCGTAAATCTCGTTCACTTTCATTATTACTGCACATGCATCTGCAGAAAACATGGATTAGAATAAAGGTAAAAATGGATTAGTTTTTGAGATTGAAAGTATAAAGATATAATAAATCAGAATGATTTTATTAGAGCGTCGGTGCAATCATATACTACACACAAATAGGGGCGGTAGCTATAAGGCAAGTGTGGGGAATAGGAATAAGGAAGTTTGCGAAGGACTGGGATAGTTAATCTTAATATTATCGATCGAAATAACAAAAATCCTGAAAGTATAAAGATAAAGAAAATAAATTATATAAATTATATATAAATAAATTATATATAAATAAATTATATGATATAACTTATATCGAAAATAAATTATATGATATAACTTATATCGAAAATAAATTATATGATATAACTTATATCGAAAATAAATAAGAAAATAAAGATAAAAAGAAAAAGCTACGTCCAGACGTGCAAAGGAGATCCCACCTTAAAGCGAGTTGGTACAATTTAAGTTTAAGAGAAACTTGTGCCAATCAAAGACCAAGTGACAATGCACCATCTCACCACTATGCAGCTTCCTGATCCGCCTAATTTTCAGAGCAACCCAAAAGCTCCCCAGCTTCTCATCCAAACCCTTGATCGCCAGATTAATAGTCCTGAATCTTAAACAGATCATGTAAACGACCACATCGAACACGAAGCTGTTCACCAGAGTCCGCGAAATACTGTAATAAAGCAGCAAATCCGATGCATAGATTTGATTAGGATCGGTATAATAATAATACAGCACATGAGCAGCCAAAGTGACAGGTCCTAGAACGATCACAGTCAAAATAGCCACAATTTGTCTGCTTCGGACACTTGTGTCGTCGACAGCCAACTCCTTGTTGATCAAACGGTCCAACGACTCCATCATCTTCATCAGTTCCGGCCACTTATCGTAGAACTTCATTATGCTGCACACGTAATAATACGCCGAGACGTGGCAGATAGTTTCATTCATGCAGTACATGATCTCAAAAAGCTTGCTGGTGAATTCTCGACCAAAATTCGCGAAATCCATCACACTGAACGCAACGATTACCGTGCAGAGTACTATGTGAACCCCTCGTAGGATCATGGTGACCAGTTTAGGGCAGTTTATCGGACTTCCGACACCCACGCCGAGAAACCAAGCCACGTAAGTTATGGGACGCAGGACGTGCTCCGGATTTGGAGGATTTTCGTCCACCTGAACGGTGATCTCTTCTTCCATCACAGTGGAAATCATTATTGAAAGTTTTATTTCACTCCTTTCAAGCTTCCGTAAGCTTGATGTTGCTTCTGGAGAAGCTTCGAACACTTTGCCGTGAAATTAGTGGTTCGCTATGTCCCTTGGTGGATCCAGATCACTGTGATAAGCGAGATCATACAAAATTCAAGGGAACCTTACGGTTTATGGGTCTGGAGGGTTTGGGAGATTAGATGTGTCGTTGATAGACACGGAACGTGAAAGTGAAACACTTTTTGAAAGAGAATTTGAAAAAGTGATGAAGGAAAAATTAAAAAAAAAATTTGGTCAGATAGTATTGGGTCTATAACTTAAAAACCGGAATTTGACATTAGATACCAACACTTGTGAATGCGCTGTAGCATATCATTGACATACACGTAATTTTGAAGCTCTATTCGTAACCTGCAAAATCAGTCAACAGTGTTTGATTTGCTTGTGCGCATCATATTTTTTTCAATCATGGAAAATTTTGAAAATTGGCGAAAGAAACAGCATTTGCGGGAAGTTTTGCTTGAGTCACTTTTTTCAAAGAAAACTGCAGCCGAAAGTCATCGTTTGCTCGTGGAATTGTATGGCGAACACGCTCTTGCGAAACCACAGTGTTTCAAGTGGTTCCAACGCTCTAAAAACGTTTCGGTCGATGCAGAATGCACTTTCCGGAATACGCTTCACTTCAGTCCAAGGCATCAAAAATTGGCTCGATTCGTTCCTTGATTCAAAAGATGACCGGTTTTTTGGGATGGCATCCACAAATTGCCAGAAAGATGGGGAAATGTTGTAACTTCCGATGGACAATACTTTGAATAACAGAATTATACAAGATTTTCTTTAATAAACATTCAAATTTCCTTTAAAAAATCCGGTTTTTAAGTTATAGACCCAATAGAAAGTTCAATGTTGAAGATAATTTTTGCTTGATCAATATGAAATGAATTTCGGCGTTCTGGGAGCTTGAATGTTCCACGGTGTGTGTATTATCGAAAAACGAGCTTTATTTGCCCAACGACTATATTACAATGTTATTATACAGTAAACATTTAAAATTGGGATAAAACGATAACGCTGAACATCGACCATTCGCTTCTAACTCTTTCGTGTGTCGTCTTGCGTGTTTGTCATGTTGTGTGTTCTCTTGTTCGTCCGTTCTCTCGTGTCTCCGTTCTCCGTTCAGAAATCAGGCGGCGCGGCGTGGCGGGTCGAGTCGAGTATTTTTATATATATATATTTTTTCTTTCTCGTTTCTGCGGTTTCTCGATTTTTTCAGGAGAGAGTATTTTCATGCGGGCTGTGACGATAGAATCCATTGTTTTAACAACTCGCTCGTGTGCACAGTGTGCAGCAGCGACGGGAACCGTGCTCGACGCGTCGACGAACGACCGTGTCCTCCTACAAGAATCTTTCACTCTCTCTCTCTCTCTCTCACTCTCTCTCTCACTCTCTCTCTCGTTTCGATTATTCTCAACGTTCGTTAGACTGGTTTGATACGGTCGCTTCGTTCATCCGTGCGCTTCATTTTGCGTCTTGTTTATTGAATCGGGAAAAGGCAGCGATAATTATTCGAACACCGGACATCGGTTACGCGTTTCCTTGCTCTCCGGGACAGGAATAATGATTAATCTTTTATTAATCAGGACACAGCCTGCGTCGCGCGCGATCGTTTCTTACGTATCTTACACGCATATATTGTATAATGTATATGTATAATTTTTCATCTGTTAACGACGCTTTAGCACTACGATTTTTATCAACGTCCCTCGCGCGGAGGGCTCGTAATTAGGTTAATTCGGCGGAGAATTTCGTGACCACTGCTCGTTCGGGTTTGCTTCGATTCTGATAAATAAATCTTGTTACGCGCAGAGTCTTGGAAAATTAACGTTATTATTTATTCGGGTGGATAACAGGCAGGCAGTTGCTCTCTCCGTGAATTCTCGTAGCGGCAAATCGATGGGAGAACTGGTTCAATCATTGGGGAACAGAATTTTTCGCCTCGGGACGCCGTCTTGTCGGCGGCGCGGCGCGGCCCGATCGCTTCGGGACACCGGATCGAGAAATTTCGGGGCATTTTAACGTAACTGTAGAAAATATCGAAATGGATATCGGACGAAAACATTGGAAATATACATAGAAAATAGTAGAATTCATTGCGTGTCTTTTTTCCGGATACTCTAAAAGTATAAATTACCAAACGTTTAGAACTTTGATACTTTTTTTCTGTTGCGTCGAAGCATATAATTTTAAATAGACTACAGGGTGCGGCATCTAAAACAGGTCACCTGAACAAATCACTTGCTTTTGAAGATAGAAAGAAAAGGATCGGACTAAACTTACTTGATATCGAGAGGCTCGTAATCTGATGTCATTAATTTTTTTATAGGTGGAGACGTCAAGGAGATATGAAGGTCAACTCTGTTTTTTAAATGGAACGGTATGGTTTTTTATTTACATTCTTATAGTGTGTTTCAAGAAGAATACAATAACCTATTATGAAGGTTATTCAAGGTCACGCAAGGTCAACTGCAATAGAAAATAAAGTGTCTCAAAGCACTCTTCGAACACTACTACGATTTACTGTAACATGTTATTTACGTATTCACTGCTACTTCAAGTGTTCAAAATGACGATCTTGCTAAAATGTTTATCGTGTTTCCATCATCAGTTGCTTTTTTGGTTCGAGTGCGTTTTTTCTTATCCACATTTCCAGTTTCTCGAAACTTTTTTTATAATGTTTGCAAAGACAGTAAGTGCAGGACTATTACGATCGGTAAATCTTTCACCATACACGCGTACCGCTTTCCTCATAATTCTATGACATTCACCATAAATGCTAACCATTTCCATTTTCTCTGCTATTGTGTAACGCATTCTTGAAAATTGAATACTCAGATTGAATATTCCGAAGTCGTAGTCTGGTCGGTAGTCAAACTACTAATATATAATAATTCTGGATACAGGTAAGTATACAATGTGATGGTATGTTTATTTATGTTCTGTGACCCTTACCAATACTTAGAAGAGCAGTATGCCAACAACCAGAGAAGACACAAAAGTATTTGGAGAGTGCTTTGAGACACTTTATTTTCTATTGCAGTTGATCTTGCTTAACCTTGAATGACCTTCATAATAGGTCATTGTATTCATCTTGAAATACACTATCAGAATGTAAGTAAAAAACCATACGGTTCCATTTAAAAAAACAGAGTTGACCTTCATATTTCCTTGACTTCTCCACCTATAAAAAAATTAATGACATCAGGTTAAGTTTGGACTGATCCTTTTTTTCTATCTTCAAAAGCAAGCGATTTATTCAGGTGACCTGTTTTAGATGCCGCACCCTGTATAAACAGCAATTGTTAATTCACATTGATACTGAATTTATATTGATACTGAAACACCAGTGTAAATTTAACGAACGATGCCGCTAAATTTTCCGATCGGGATCATAGTCCGTCGACACAGCCGCGCGACGTGTTCTCGTCTGAATAGTTTCACCTAAGATTAGAGGTATGTTTAGCCTCGACCCACTCGAGAATGCCCTGCCAATTGCTTTTCTATCGCAGCGGATTCCGTGTCGAGCTAACGAGACGATCGAGCGTGTCGATATCTTCGCGTGAGACGGAATGTACATTGATATACATGTGTGCTTCTTCCCCCGTTGCCTCTCTTTTTAAATGTATGCGATTCAGCGACGTTTAGATTAACTTCATTTTATTTTTTATTTGTTTTCTCTTTTCTTGGCGCAGAACACTTACCGCGTCCGTTTAGGAATCGCTCCGCGGCTTTGTTACTATTTTTAATGCCACTATGCGCGCGTTTGCACGCGTTCATTTCTTATTTTTTTTTTGTTTTTCGCTTTATAGAATCGTTCCGAGTCGTCTTCTGTTAGGCGGCTCGTTGATAGCAATCATTCATTCAGCGGCTGGATCGATCTGTGCTCCGTGGTTCGACCGTGTCGATTTGATATGTGACGTAAAATTAGTCGAAAAAAAGCCCGATCTCCGCGGGATCTACTGTAAACGATCGTGGATCATCCGAAAGGAAAAATCGATATATCTTGTCTGATATGTGAGTAAACGAAGTGTGTAAAATCGGTACAGTTCGACGTCGGTACAGCTACGAACTCCCTCGAAAAATCCTGGTTCGAATGGAAAGCCAAGCGCAAAAATGATCATCGCGTCGATCCTTGCCTGAAAATCGGCTCGGCATCGCGTTCAGAGATTATTGTCGCTAAAAAACGAGCGCGGTCGAACACGATGCTGAAAGATCTTCGGAACGAAAGATTCTGGCCAGGCAAGGAGGCTCTCAAAAATCACACGTTTCACATTTGTTCTGCACTGTACCTCGGCCGCCATTTCGCATTTTACTCGGCGAATTCACGCGGATCTCGCAGCCGAACGCACGTCCCACCATCGCAGCGACCGATCCATATAGATAATACATCCGGCGCCTGGATATTGAAAAATATATCTTTTAATAAACAATGCTAGGCCTTCGCGCGTGGCTCAAACAAACAGCAGCTCCAACGTATCGATCCGCCCCTAGTCTCGCACGTTCCCGATCGACATCGTCGTCCATCACGGAGGATTTCCGGTTCGATCGACAGTTTCTCGAACTTTTTCACCGTTCTCAGGATCCTGACTGTTCCGGCCGTCTCCGGCGACATTCTCTGGCTTCACTACACTTGGAAAATGTCACCCGTGGCCCGCGGCGCGATGTTCGTTTCAAAGATGGACGTTGTTGGCGTGGACACCGGCGCCATTTCGGCGAACTTGCTCGAATTCACGGCGGATGTCGTGATCGCCGTTGTTATCGTCTTCATCGGCGTCTCTTCCGTAATGTCGGACGTCGTCGGCACCTGCTGAAGTAACGATCATAATTACAATAACGCTATTACATTTCTTACGTCGCGTTGCACAGTGGGGTATTTGCTGGTTAGGTCGTGGAGGGGGCGGAGAGACGAATACGAAAATGCTGGAGTAGTCTTTCAAAATTTAAAGCTCATCCTATATTATGTATCATACTATATGGAGTGAGACCCTATTTTCTGTCATCCCCACAACGTGTTTACAAAAAAAGTGAACAGTTCTAAAATACGGAAAATTCAATACAGTATTAGCAATAGTTTTTGCGAATATATCGAAAACTAATAGCGACCCACCTACATTGGAAGAGGAAAAACGTTGTTCAAAATGTGTTGCTGTATAACATATTTAAGTTTCATCAAAATCGGGGTATGGCCACTCTATATCAATAATTACCATTATTTTTTCTTTTTATTTGAATATCCAAATAACAAATAACTTATTTTTTAAATTTTTTCCTGGAAGGGTAAAAACTAGAGACCAAATAGGAGACGGAGACGTTGACGCGGCCGAGGTACGAACAACGCGTCACACAGTGAGATATTTGCCCAATTCAGCGGTCATAAGACAATTTTTAAAATTTTACATAAATTGTAAAATTTTTGTGGCTTGAGTTAGTTGAATGTCTGAGGAACAATCTCCCATCATTCGCTTTCCCATTCATGTATCCATTAAGCACTGAAATTTGTCGGAAGTTTGAAGTTTCGTTAACCGCTTTCATTTCTCAACGAATTCGCCTATTAGTAAAACCTTATTCACATACACTAACAGATTTTTGTTTCATAGAAGTTTTTTTAGCTAAGTATAGGGTATACTTTTAAGAGGAATTCACTTTTGTACTGTATACATTTGTGTAATTATTAATATTTAAAGATAACCAACGATGAGTCACTTTCTTGATGATTCTAAAACTTTGGTAATGATTTTGTTATACTTCCGGGTGCGATCCGGTGTTCATTTCTGTGCCATTGTATTCTTTGAAGTTTTCTGATTAAAATGCCAGAAAAATTGGAACTGTTTTCGACTGCTTCCGTGTTTTATAGTTGATTTACGAAAAAATGGCCATCGCGCGCGCGCGAAAATCACGGTATTTCTCACATCCTGAATGTTTGCATTCGCTATAACTCCGTATTAACTTAAGTAAATACTAAATAATATTAATTAACCTTCCATATACACTAAAATAAGAAAACAGTAAACTCGTAAAATTTAAATAATATACAGGGTGAGTCAATTAAAGTGTAACCGACGTATATCTCGGAAATAAAGTATTTTGGAGAAAAATATTTCACACAAAAGTTGCATGGTTTTAAGGGGAACATAAAATGGTGTCATTGATTTGACTTTGGATAGATGTTTGTATATCACGTGAAGGTCATCTTCAATATCTTAGATATGTAGAACTCCCTATTGGAAAATGCATACCTTTCGCCGTGGTTATATATTTACAACAGAGCATCCTTTATAATAAGTATTTTACAAAGATATTTTAAATGTAAATGATTATACTTTTAGATAGTGTACATAAAATAGACGAATAGCGTAAAAATATTGATTAGTCTTTGTAATAACTATTCTAAAGAGATATTTTAATTGTAAATGATTATACTTGTCGAAGGTGGACATAAAATAGACGAATAACTTTAATATATTGATTATTATCCGCTCTAATTGATTGAAAAATGACTACAAACTTTACAATCTGATACGCTCCTCTTGATGGACAAATTTTTCACTCAAAACATCTGTTTTAATAAAACCGGCATACAGTGCAAAAAATTAGAAATCTCAAGCTTTAAAATGGTTCTTTATTCATTAAATTTGGATAAATTTTAGCACAGTTATAGCAGGTTCAATATTGAGAAAATTTTGAAGAAGCTGTGACCGTTGAAATCGGGCAAATACCCCACTGTGCGTCGTGGCGTCTAGTCTGCGTAAATATCATTCAAATGGTGCGTGTATTACTGACTCAATTTTTATGAATACAGTAATCGGACTCGGTGATAAAAATAAGGAAAGACGTTCGAAGATTGCGGAGAAAATCCTCAATTATTGGAGGATTCGGAGCGATTACAATCAAGAGACATTACAGACACCTCGTTATAGAAGGCATTGCAGGCATTATCGGTAAATAATCGAAAAAGGAAGAGGAAACGATCAATTTGACTCTTGAGGAAATTCACAGTGGACGGGTTTGGAGTGATTAAGTTTTGGGGATGGGTACCTCGTTATAGAAGACCTCTTTGCCTTCCTCGACAGAGGGCAGCAGCTCATCCGTGGAATGAGGTGTCCTCGGACTAGGTGTTGGTGCGACCTGTTGTTGTTGTTGCTGTTTCTCCTGCTCCCTCTGTTTAGCCAATCGAAGCTCCTGAAGCGCTTGTCGTTGCTCCTTTTCGTTCCTCTCCTTTTCCAAACGTCGCGCACTGTAGCTACGCGCCGACGACGTTGAACTGTGAACCGAGGTTAAGCTAGGACGACGAGAACCTGTTAGAAACAGGGACGAGAAGTTCAGTTTCAGCTTGTGGACCGCAGGCACCCTATACTCTCGTTCACTCGCTACTCTAACTCGTGAGAGCCGATCGCTAAGTCGAAATCGGTAGGGGCACGAAATCTAGCTGCTCTATCGGATCCAATAGATCCCTCTGGGCTTCTCAGATCGATTATTCTATTGCAGTACTTCGGTACAGATCGGTGAATATGCAAGCTCGATGATCGCGGGAAAATCGCTTGGCTAGTTCAATTACTCGATTAGTTTCGGTGAGTCTGAGTCGAGTCTAAATTACAACGAACGTGATTATTCATGAGCAAAATGGGTAAGTAAAATGTAAAATTAATAATAAAAAAACAAATAATATCTTTTTGCAGTCTATTGTCCAACCCTGTCCCATTAATTGAAACAATATTGATCAAGTATTCACCCAGATCCACTGCGACGTAGAGACAGTTTCTAATTCCCAAATAGAAAACAGTATATCCAGATCGGCAAATCGAGCGAATTAAAAAATTTCAATGGCGCGGAAGGAGATCGGTGACGCGAACGAGGGCACACCGGGGTGCAACGATCTCTGGAGTTGATCACGTTGATCCCGTTGATCCCCGTGGGATCCCCCGCGCTGTTCTTGTGTGAGGGGAACAGAGGTAGATAGATATGTTCTTGAGAGTGAGGGTGTGACGAGAGGGATCGCGTCGATCAATGAGTTATCGCCATGGTCAAGCAATAGACGAGAGAAAGCGGATGCAGCAGCTGGATACGGGCGGCTCCGTCGACGAGAGTTTCTCCCCCCCCCCCTCCATCAACCACCCCCTGGCCGTTAATCAATGCTATTCCTCCACGGACGGACCTTGATATTATTTGCAAATGAGATTCTTTAATGTCAAGAGCCAGGCGTCGGCGCTCGGCGACGCTCGGCGTCGAGCGACGTCACGTGTATGCGGTGAATTGCAGGCAGGGCTCGAAAACACTTAAAAAATACTGTTCCGGACCATTACACTGGTTCTGAACTGTGTACGAAGACTAAAAGAATTTCAGAAAATAAACATGATCATTAAAGAACGAAACGAAATCCTGTTTGGCTCCAGTGTCCTATAAATAATACAACCAATTTTTATCTGGCACAAAAATGCGCAGTATAATTATTAGACTACTAGCTTTCCCTCGCGACTTCGCTCGTACAGGAAACTGTTTAATGCCCTCGAAAATTAATATTGTTTCTCCATAAAACATTTTAACTCCCCATTCACCTCAATTCAGGTTGTATCAATGAGCATTAAGAAAGACCAAGTATGATGTAAATCAGACCACGAATAATGTATTCCTCATACAAACGTTACAACCCCTTCTCACCGCCTTAGGGGATGAATTTTTAAAAATGGCGAAATAAGTGTTTGATTAATTATATAAAAGATCATCAAGACCAAGTTTTATGCAAATCTGAGTACAAATAAAATATTCCTCACACACATACATACGTTTCAACCCATTCTCACCCCCTTAGGGGATGAATTTTTTAAAAAGCCGACATAGGTGTTTGATTAATTATATAAAAAAGCATTAAGACCAAGTTTCAAGCAAATCTGACCACAAATAAAGTATTCCTCATACAAAAGTTGCAACCCCTTTTCACCCCCTTAGGGGTTGAATTTCGAAATATCCATTCTTATCTCTTGTATAGATCATAAAGGAAACCTCTGTGCAAAATTTCAGCTTTCTAGGGTCAAGGGTTTAGCCTGGGCGTTGATAGGTGAGTGAGTCAGTCAGGACTTCGTTTTTATATATATATATATAGATGTACGAACATTTCTTTCGTCGATTTATTTGTGATTTTTAACGAATAAGAAGAGACAGGTCTCGAGTGTGCCAGTGAGAAATTTCAACATTTTCCGAGCCCTGACAGTTCCCAGAGAGCGAACGAAGCGTCCCCGATTCAGGGACCTCGTTACAACCGGTCCTTATTGATTAACGGCGCCGAAGGGCGACAGAAAATAAGCCTGGACAGAGAAAGAGCGGCGTGTTGTGCATCCTGTTGCATACAGCCATGTCTATAGGTCGCGGCGATCCTTAATTGCTCGTCCAAGGCTGACAACGGGCCGGCCCGGTGGATGAATTACCCGGGAACTCTTTTCGTTGTTCGTTTCGCGAAACTCGAGACGAGATATAATAATACCGGCGGATCACAATAGCCCGGAACGCTCAATTATTCCTGTCGCGACCACGATGCGATGCGAAGCTGAAAAGCCGCCTTTTTTCCGCAGCCAAGCCGCGAAAATTCGCGGGTGGTTCACCGCTAAGGGGCTGCGCGACTAACAACGTAACAATTATTATTGTCGAAGATTCGGCAAGAAATATCAGCAAAATGTTCCGGAAATTGTGGAAGTTTTTAAAACTGTATATATCGATATGAAAATTATGTAGATTATTGTTCTCTATCGCAACTATTAGACTGTGGACCTTTCAAAATATGGATTTCAAGGCGTATTTCAGAATTTTTTGTGTAGATGAAAATAGGGTTGCAGACGGAGGGTTAATAAATTCCCAATTTCTTCTAATCTATGTAGGAAATTGTAGTATAAGTAATTTTTATCTCGATCGCCATATTAAGATAATAGGAATTAATTTAGCAGCGCAAGGTTCCATCAGTTTCTACAACAATTCTAGCAAAGTTTGAAGCATACCCAAACGTGTCGATTCGGATTAGAATCATATTGCTCGAGGCCACGTTTTGCTATTCAAATGTTTAATAGTTCTCGGGAAAAGAAAGGTGGTGTTTCGTCCTACAACACCTGACACCACCGTCCAACAACTGAATACAATGAACAAATTAAAATACCTTATACAAATTTTAAGCAGATGTACAGGGAACAAATGTGGAAGGAATTTCAGAACAATCTCAAACAACATTTTATTACAAAAGGTATACTTTATTATCAAAGATATTATGAAGAAAGAAAAAAACCATGGTTTCACAAAAGAGGATTCCCAAGAGATGTAATTGTAAGAGTTTGCAGACTAAGATCAAACATTATAATACTAAAGAATCATTAGTTAGAAAAGGTATAATAGAAAGCGCGGAATGTGATTGCGGAAATCTGATAGAAAGTATGAACCATATATTATGGTAATGTCCACTATACGAAAAGGGTAGACAACAATTTATTAAAAATTCGAGGAAACTTAACGTAAAACCACCGGTAGATGTAAGTTATTTTTTAAGCGAACCAAAGACTAGACTATTAAAAATACTTAAGGAATACTGTGATGCAAACGATATTAAAGTTTAAGATAAATATATACAGGAAAAGTGCAACATATAGCATGTCAGCCCATCTGTTATTTAGATTTATATTACGCATGTGTATGTGGCTAATGGATCCGACTGGATTCGAGGCCTTTATATTTTTATTGTTACTCTTAATTGCAATAAAGATATTTATAAAAAAAAACAACACCGGCGAAAAGGCTTTCTCGCTAGTTACTGATATGTCACCAATCAGTATAAATAAAGTTCCTCACACACCTTCGAACATCCCGTATCTAAGGCAGGGCCGGCTAGATATCCTTACTGATGAGTCCTCTAGCGGGTCTAGGACGAAACACCACCTTTCTTTTCCCGAGAACTATTAAACATTTGAATAGCAAAACGTGGCACAGTGGTCCGGTAACCCGCTTTTTGTGGCAAAAACTATTGTAGCGTTATTTCAAGATTTAATGTTATCTTATTATAAGTCGCTGGATTCGTCTTGATACCAGTTAGAATATTACGATGTAAAAAATATATGTTAAAAAAAATTAAAAAAAAAAATTAATAACTAATAATAATAATATATAAAAATATTAATATTATAATATTAAATATTAATATTATTTTGTTATTAATTATTAATTAATTAACTAACATTATTTTATTTTAATTTTTTAGCATTAGAGTGCAGCTGAAATTTACATGTGTATATGTTGAAGGTCTAAACTTTCAGAAAAATCAAGTCTGAATGCTAACATTTTTCAACATTTTTTTAAAACTCTACCTAAAGTTTACATTGCACTTAACTTTATGTCCTTCGTATATTGATTGGAACATGCTTATATTACCATTAAATAACTGAAATATACCTGCTCACACATACGAAAATATAGTACAAATTTTCATTTTAGCAGTGTGTAAAGAATAATTCAACTATTTAGTTGTCCCTCCAATTTCATAATTGTGGACTTCAAACGCTACATCTGCTCGGAACGCTATCCGAAAGACCTAATATTTAGAATTTCGAGGTTTTAAGAAGAAAGTTTTAGAAAAATAATTTTGTTGATATTTGAAAGTCGAAAAATTGAATTTTGGCCACAAAAAGCGGGCTCCGGGACCACTGTGCGTGGCCTCGAACAATAAGATTCCAATCCGAATCGACATCTTTGGATATGCTTCAAACTTTGATAGAATTGTTGTAGAAACTGATCGAACCTTGCGCTGTTAAATTAATTCCTATTATAGAAATTGTAATTACTTATTTTCATCAGAAATGCATAAAATCCGGTGTCTATTTGTGAAAATATCGTGTGATAAGAAGGTTGTCGGTATGACGCATTGTCCACGGCATTTCCGTTGATGTGACGGTGGCAGTGCGAAAGAACGTAAGTTCAGCAAACCGTATCAAAGCAACGCAGTTTGAGAGACAGTAACCATTTTCGCCAACCAGTGGTCCCGCAGCCCGTTAATCTCGCGGACTTTCGCGAAGCACAAAAGCGCAGCTCGTCGGAAGCGTGAGGTGGGCGATTGTTGTTCAGGCTTGCTCGCTTGTCCTTCGCAAGAGGGGAAACGAGCCTCGAATCGTGACCCCCAATTAGGGTGGTAAGCGTTAGAATTTCCTTCGTCCGCCCCTCCCTTTCACTTGTTTCGTTTATTTTGTTGGAAAGCGCGCGGAATAAACAGCCGGGAACCGCGAGGCTCCGTTAATTGGAACGCGTCGTTCATTAAAAATACCAGTTCGGGAAGAGGGGAGGAGAAATTTGGGATAGAAGAACAACAACGAAGAAATCCCGAAGTTCTTCTTCGAGAAGGGGAAGGAAAAATTCGAGGAAAATCGCGAACCTTTTCTTTCTGTTAACGTGGGAAAATCGAGAAAATTGTGAAGCTTTATTTCTCCTTAGAAAGGGAGGGGGTAGATAGCGAAGCTCTTTTTCACCTCCGAATGCAGGTGAAGGGGAAATCGGGAAAATCGCAAAGCTTTGTCTTTGAGACGAAGGAGTTGGAAAGTTGAGGGAAATTGCGAAGCTTCTTCTTTTCGTGAAATAGTCGGGGATGAGAAAAATCGCGAAGCTTTTTTCTGTTTGAAAAGGGGGGAAGGTCTCTCGCATGCGATCCGTGGCACCGTTGATGCGTGCGTGTGCGGCGAGCTAGCTAGTGCGTAAAGATTTCGTGTCTCTCTACGTCTTACCAGAGAACAGTTCGTTCGTTAACGAGCAACGAAATCGGCCGCTGCCATCTTGCTATCTCGTAACACACTCGTGCAGCGCTTTATTATTTGGACAGTACAATTAGAATATCGGTTTTCGGTTGTAGTGTCGTGTCTCGTCGCGATTCTCGGTTCTCCTGAATCGTGCGTGCGTGTGTGTGGTTTCTGTTTGTGTATCTGTATCGTGTTGGTTCTGATCCTTTCAGCTGAGAGAATCGTTTCAGATGTATCGTGATGTTGTTCTGTCGATGGATGACGGTGTGAACTTTAGTGGAAGAGAAGAACAACAATCTAAACAGAGAAAGAGAGGTGTCGTCGTGTCTGGCACGAAATTGTAGCTGCGTTTCCTCGTTCGTTTCAACGTTACAGAATTTTTCCAAAGGGAAATTTCGATTCGACGGCGCGCGACGTCGAGAAAGTTCCGACAGGGAACGAGGAAACGCAGTTGCGGTTTGGGAACGCTAAGTCACAAACAAACTACGACACAACAGCGAGAACGGCACGGTACGACTCGAAAGCACCAACATCGTCTTCTTCTTCTTCGTCATCGGTCTCGCCTCCTCACGATATGCGACTCGCGTGCGACCGAGAGAACCAGGGACACCAGCAAAAACGGAATCAATCGATAGAATTAATCCCGGTGAACGGATAATGGGAGTCGAGTGGCCTTCCGTCGTTCGACGCAACAGGAAGATAACGAGCGGCCTCCTTAACCTGTTAACCGGATGTTTCGAGCCCGTGCAATTAAGGTTTCGAGAGGGCTGACTTCGATATTATATCGAAACTGATCGGAAATCACGAATCCAGCTGGCCGATATCGTCTCCGATAATACTTGATCGATCTTTAAACAGCGCAGCGTCTCTAAAATGTTTCGGAAGATAGTCTCAGTCCACGAGCAAACATATAGGGGGAGTTCCCCTAGCCCCGGACGGCACCTAGTATCGGACATTAGCTGTATCTCAATAATCTGAAATGCAACAAAGTCGTTTTAACCGTCAAAACAAAGGAAAAGCTAAAACAAACGACGTGCGGAAATTGTACGTTTCTGTCGCGTGAACAAACCCATTAACAACATTCGACTGTTAGCGTTCGACGTGAAAGCAGTGTATCGTATAAATTATAAAGTGTTATATCTATCAAATTGTCGTGAATAAAAGGCATCTGATCAGTGTTATTGCAAAATTCTGGTAAGTACTTTTTCATTTACTTTTTGTTTTTTCTATAAAGTTTTTTCAGTGCGTTCACTGTCCCCTAGTGTCCGTCAAAATATTGTCCCCTATTATCGGACAGTAACAAACTCATTATTGTATGTTCGTATTTATAATAATGTTTATTATCTTACTTTCAGTCGTTAAAAATACACCTAAGCAACAACATGGACATCAAAAAACGAGGTTTATGTAATGAAACGGATTTAAAAACTGCGTTAAACAAAGTTATTACAAGAGAAATGAGCTTGAGAACTGCATCTTTAAGATACAATATCCCAAAAAGCATACGTTACGTTATACAAAAGTTTGTTTGGAAACCAATAATGAGGACTGGATACAGTGCTCAAAATGCCAAGAATGGGCTCACGAAGCTTGTGCCGACATCCCTGAATGTTTCGACGACTATATTTGTGATCATTGTAAATTATTTTAAAAGTATTATGCGTTAATTTACACATGTTTACTATGTCCGATATTAGGGGCTATTCTAGACTCACTCTAAATCAATGACCTATATTAATGTTAATGTAATTTAAATATTCTAATAATGTTGGTTTATTTGATAGTTTACTTTGATTTCTATTACTGTTATCTTGTAATTAATGCAAAAGAAATCAAAATAAATCAATATTTAGTCCGGTACTAGGGGAACTCCCCTTAAAAAGTGTTCGTAGATTCCGAAAGTATCGTAGAAAATTCTAAATGATGATTCTTGCGTGTTTGGGTCTCCGTTGCGTCGAACTTGAAACCAGTGACCGCTCGAAGGCAAATGAACGATGGAAGAAGAGAGAAGGAAAAAGAGCACGGCCGAATAACGGTGTGATTCGAGCTAGAAGAATATAGGAGAAACGGAGACAGAGAGGTAAAGAGAGCTGTTCTTGTTAATTTGTTTAGATGTGTGGGCGTTTGTGTTCGTTTGCGGTCCGTTTGTGTGTAGTGTGCGTATATGTATGTCTGTACACAACGGTGAGAGATGCGGGCAGATAGAAGAGAAGACAGACAACGAAAGAGTTAGAAATTGATCGTTGATCGTCTACCGAGGCCGTCGGACGATCCCTCAGCCACGTCGCTAAGGGTACGTCGATGCTTGTTTCCGCCTTTGGTCGCCTGCAGGTGACACGATATAAGCAAGATGGCGGCGGCACGTGCCGCACCTGCTCTCGACGCTGGTACCAGGGGACCACGGCTACCGCTGCTGCTAGGCCTCCTGGTGTACGCGTAGGTCAACGGCCCTCCACCTGTGCTGCTTCTTTCGCTGGATCGGGAGGACGGTCGGCCGCCGTGAAGCGTCAGTGGTATACCTGTTGGAGTTTCAGTGTCATTTTTCCCCTTTGTTCGATTGCCCGATCGAGGATGCATCGTCCTTGCTTCTCACCGTCTTCGAAGAAGCAGTCAACCCTCGCGCTACCAAGCACAGAACGCTTTGCGTTCGTTTCTGTTCGTGGAGAATAGACAGTAGAAATATTTGTAGTTTCCATTCGAACGAGATATCGTACCTCGGTAGCGCGAGGATCAACCCTCGCCCAGCCGATTTCGAATCGTTTGCGATCCATCTTTTGCTCGTGCACCTTACCCTTTCAATCTATTGCACCTTTTATCATCCCCTTCTTTTATTAGTTTTCTGCAGTGCTCAGAAAATTCGGGCACCACCATTTATTTTACGGTTACAGTCGGCAGTACTTATTTCTCGTGGAAAATCAAAGGATTATTATAATTTTTCAACAAAATTCCCAATATTCCAAGCGTTGCGACTTCACGAAAGATCCTCGTAGAATATTCGTTTGGGTCTCATTTCAAACCTTGAACCATCTACTTTCGTAATCCATTGTTCGCTTTTTCTGGAGAAATATTTTTTACACTATGTTACGGATGGGAATTTATTAATATTTTATCTGAACAGTGCACGAGAATCGAACAATTTCCTCTTCTCGTTTTAACACAAGCGTCACTAGATATAATCCATCCTGGATAATCTGTGGCAGTTTTCAACCTTTCGCACAGCGATGAGGTCGCCTCTGACGCGACCACACGATCGTTCCTTGAAACTCTTAAATTGAAATCCAGACACCTCTGGCATGACAATATCATGTTTCTATAGGGAAACAATTATAGTGCAAAGGGTTAAGCAAACTTCTTCCCTTATCCGTCGCAAGCACCATTTCGTATCGTTCAAATTGCTTTCTCCTTTCCACTATAAACATCGTTAGATAATATTATCGATTTGAGAAGACTGGCATGGGTCAAGAACGACCCCGTCGTTCGTCTGCTGCATCAGTCTTTTCAATCGGCTGTTCAAGGGTTAATTGGAGATGAAAATTAAGCGTGTAAAGTGGTCGAAGACGAGTAAGTGAAATGGAGTCGGTGAAGTGCGAGAGTGAGATAAATTAAATCCTATATCCCGAGCAAGGTAATTTAACCCACTGGACTCGAACGACCCGAATCAAAATATTGGGTCTATAACTTAAAAAAACCGGAATTTTTTTAGCAAATTTGAACGTTTATTAAAGAAAATCTTATATAATTCTGTTATTCAAAGTATTGTCCATCGGAAGTTACAACATTTCCCCATCTTTCTGGCAATTTCTGGATGCCATCCCAAAAAACCGGTCATCTTTTGAATCAAATAACGAATCGAGCCAATTTGTGATGCCTCGGACTGAAGTGAAGCGTATTCCAGAAAGTGCATTCTGCATCGACCGAAACAAATGGTAGTCAGAAGGCGCCAAGTCTTGACTATATAGCGGGTGGGGCAGAACTTCCCATCCGCTATTTTCCAAATAGTTTTTAACGGGTTTAGCAACATGTAGCCGAGCATTGTCGTGTTGGAAAATCAATGTCTCGTGTCTGATCTCCCATTCTGGCCGTTTTTCCTTCAATGCTCTCTTCAAACGAATCAGTTGTTTTCGGTGATTGATTCCGCAAGCTCTTCTTGTGTTTGACACGAGTCTTGATCGAGTAACGCTTCCAATTTTTCATCTTCAAACTTTTTCGACTGTCCAGGCCGCTCTTTGTCTTTGATGTAAAAATCGCCACTTTTAAAGCGTTGAAACCACTTGAAACACCGTGTTTTCGCAAGAGCATGTTCACGATACAATTCCACGAGCAAACGATGACTTTCGGCTGCAGTTTTCTTTGAAAAAAGTGACTCAAGCAAAACTTCCCGCAAATGCTGTTTCTTTCGCCAATTTTCAAAATTTTCTATGATTGAAAAAAATATGATGCGCACAAGCAAATCAAACACTGTTGACTGATTTTGCAGGTTATGAATAGAGCTTCAAAATTACGTGTATGTCAATGTATGTAGCAAATTACAGCGCATATACAAGTGTTGGCATCTTCCGGTTTCTAAGTTACAGACCCAATAGTTGGAAATATTTTTAACAATACCAGACTTGCGTTACATTGGGACATTCTAAATCGATTGAAACGTCGTTGGAGAAAATGGGTTGTGAAATAAAAACAGCTTCGAGTGCAAAGGGTTAATCAGTTCTACTGCGTTCTTTGGGTGTTGAATAAACTGCAGCTGTGCAGAGTACTCGGATTCAGCTAGAACAACAAAATCGCTGAACTAAACTCGAGCGACGAAACCGAATTAGAGTAACGCGAACAAACGAGCCCGAGTAAACCACCGAGCGCGTATTTGCTGGTTGTCAGCGATTGTTAACCCTGCGGTAATAGCAGCGCCGCGCCGTCAAGTTTTCCTCGAAATAGAACGAAGCGAAGATTGGAGTGCTCCTCGCCGATACTTAAAGTTATTGATTCCTCGGCGAGGACGCCGCGGTGCGACGCGGCGTCGTTATGGAATATGGCGCGGTACCGTTCGCTCCGAGTATCGTCGAGATCCACCGTGTCGTTCTCAGAATCGTTAACGCGCGATCGCTTCGTTAAATTTCGTTCGTTGCCGCACATGCGTCCCCGTTGATCCGTCCATCCTCGAGACACGGATTCCGAGGCTGTTGCTTGAGAAAAAGAGCTACTCACCGGTGTCGCTGGAGAACAGCATGGGCGGCGCGTGGTTCGCGTTGGCATAGTGCCGCGGCCTTGTGTATCTCGCGCGGCTGAACAACTTGAGCACGAAGCATATCATCGCCGTGAATATCGCGATTCCCGATGCTATGCAGAGCAGGGTTGGAATATCCGTAGTTATCAGCACCAGATCTGCCAACAGACGCTTTCCATTCACAAACACTTCTCCGACCAATTGGAAGGTCGCGACGCCATAGTGCGACTACACCCCGTGGCGCAATGTTTCCGATCGGAGCTATTGATACCGATTTTCGAGAAAACATTCACAATTTAGAAGTATAAATTATTTACTTTATGGAGTTAAAACTGATGGGAAATGAAAAGGGGCTTATTGAAGAATGAAAAATAACAAAACAACATAAGCATCCATTTATTATAACCAAGAAACGACAAAATAAACAAAAAGTTATAGGGATATAAGTTTCCGATTAATAGAATTGCTGGAAGAAAGTTTCCGATTCAATTTACACTGTCCAACACCAAATTTGTTAAACAATTTCAGTTGGATGATTCATATAGAGTATTTTGCGCTGAATCGGAATCTGCCCTCAATTTTTCCTCTAGACGCACAGTTTTTAAGAAACTTAATTTAAATGAGAAAATGTATTTTTCAATTTTAAACAAATATTGTCATGTTATTATACATGATATTGCACTGTTCTTTGCAGAAATAGATTCTGTAGACTTTCCCGAATACAGTGATATACACAAATTGATGTAAAAAGGTTGTCTCTCCATTTTTAACGATTGTTTAAACATGTTTAAAGATTCATAATGTATTAATATTGGATGCTTATGTTATTTTTCATTCTTCAATAATCCCCTTTTTCATTTCCCATCAGTTTTAACTCCATAAATTAATAATTTATACTTCCAAATTGTGAATGTTTTCTCGAAACCGGTATCAATGGCTCCGATTGGAAACATTGTGCCACGGGTTGTAGTAACAAACAACTGGAAGCGACAATTATCATCGTTACTCTCGACTTTATCGACTAAATTTCTTTCCTCTACGGACCAATCGAAGGTGGTATTTACAATCGAATAATTCGAAATTAAACAATTTTAAACGATCAATGAAATGCAATGTAATTTAGTTAATGTATTTAAAGTCAAGCACAGGGGATATAGCTTGAATGCCGCAACGATAGCCGCTTAAAAATGATCGCTGGATAAACGAGCGTTTCGCGGATCGTTAACGTCACTGAACCAGGTGGGCAGAGCGGACAATGAAGAAATTGAATGAATCAGCGATTTCTGAGCGATCGAGTGATTTCCAGAAGACCGTTCGAATGACTTTTGCATTTGTGTTTTAAAAGGAACTGACAGGCGATTCTTTAGGAATTCCGGCAATGTTCGAAAGAGGTTGTCAAGTAGTTGGCAACGGTATACCTTCGGCGCAGAACACCTTCTTGTTAGGCCTGGACAGGGTGACCCTGTGGTAGCCATTCTCGCAGTCGCACACAGCATGATGCTGCACTTGAGTGCAGGTCGAGTGCTGATCCGAAAAAGTGCAAGTCGCGCGGTAGAAGCACTGCTCCCCGAGTCTTTTGGCTGGAAAAATGGAAAAACCGGTTCGTCGTTCGATTACTTGACCTACACTACTTCTCGATCGTCTGACCGAGTCGGGAACTCCACTTACTGGTAACTCGGACAACATTCTCGCACGATCCTCCAAACTTCCGGGCTGCAATGGAACCAGTGTAAAATGTACAATTTCATTCGTGATTATTTTACACCGGCCTCGTTGTAGCTTGCGAAAGTTTCTACGTTTCGAACAATTATTCATTCGACGCTTCCCATTTGCTGCTGAACTCAACTGAATAGTTGTGTTTGTTGATTATCGATCGCAAGGTAGTTTATAACAAGAAGTATAGATGATATCGGCGCAAAGGGTCGATCAGAAATTAATTTTAAATTTAATTTATACTTCTTGTTATGAACTGAATAGGATCCGCATCAATGTTTCCCGGTCGAAAATCGAGTTCCATCTGCCCTTTCGCATGATATGATTCGAGATTTGAAAAAAGTGCAAATCGAATTTAATTTTCCAGCGCGATCAGTTGAGTTCTGCAACAAATTGGAAGCGCCGAATGATTTTTCTTAATTCACCGGCAGCAAACTTTTGTTGGGTTTAATCGAGTTTCACAGGCAACGATTCGCGTTCCAGAAAAACGCGAGGCGCGGTATATAGTACATAGAATGCAGCGGGGACGCGCGCGGATCAATTATCATTCGAAACTCGAGAGGGAGCCAATGAATGCTCGTTTGAAACAGATAGGAGGATCAGCGCGTTAGTCCGTGACAAGCGTTTGAATAACCGGGCGTCAAAACGGATCGGGCACGCGAGAGGAGGAGCGGAACACAAAACGTTCTATTCACGGCGCGTCGAACAATCGTTTAAAGACGACGGGCAGCTTCCTCGACGTTTATTTTCCCTCCTCCCTCGCGCTTTCACCCTCACCCTCTCTCTCTCTTTCTCTCTTTCTCCCTCTCGCTCATTCTCTCACTCTAGCACCCTCTCATTCTCTGACGTTCCCTCACGTTCTCGTTCTCTTTCTGTTTCTCTTTCTGTCCGCGTTACCATGGAGTGTTTGATATCGGAACGACCTACTTGAACGTGGATCGCGTGCTACATACGTTTGGCACATCCTTTGCTAGGCCCAAGACGAACCGGATAGAACTTCTCGCACTCGCAGAGACGGGTGATTGTGTCGCAGACCACGTGCAGCAGCTCCGGATTGCACGAGTCATCGCACGGCGAGCCCAGGTAGTGTCCCCTCGCTGGAAATACGATGCCAATCGATAGTTTTGCACGGCGCACCCCGGTTCTAAATAAATTATCAGATATCCGCGAATAGCTGGCCGGTCGACCGTCTTTTCGGGGACGAGACCGACGATCCGGGAATCTCGGTACAATTTATAGACACGATTCCTACAATCTGGACTCCGACGAGAATCTGTGTCGACCGCGAATGAGTGGGCGACTTCGCAGAAAATCGGACATGTCTTCGTCGTGGTCACAGCTCTACCCTCAATAGGATAATCATTTATTGAAGACGTAGACTCACGGATCTTTGCGCAAACTACAAACTCTTTGAAATAACCCAAGTAGCACCGTACATCCGTCGGATGTCCGTTTTATGCCCAGTTTATGTCCATACGTCCAACGTCCATTGCGTACGTCCCTAGGATGTCCGATGGACTTAAATTTCGGACATTCTTTTCTGGGACGAATCTCGGGCATATTTCAGACATATCTCGGACATACGGACATGATTCCGACATCCCTGGGGCATAAGAAGATCCGATACGGACGTACTTTGGACATCTATCGGATATCCGAGTGCTACCTGGGAATATTCTCTTATAAATTACATTTCCTACCTGAACCACAACGATCCGCAGTGAAACACAAGTTCGTTTTCTCTCATGATATCTTGGACAATGACGATCATTGAAAAATTCCACAGTCTGTTCGCCAGATCGTCAGAAAAATGAAGAACTTAATGAATAATTCAATGAAACGAAAACCGTTATCCGCTAATTAAAGGGATCTGCTTCCCCAGCTCTGGAGGCAGCGTTCCAAAGAGGAAACGGAAAATGTATTTCATTCTGCAATCGCTTTGGACTGATTCTCTTTTATCATGCAACAAGCTTCGCCAGTGGCGTCTCTTGGCAGACTAATAAAAGAAGAAGGCATTGTCGTGCACGGTATCCATTCGATCAAAAGACGCCGCGTACTTCTCTGCAATCGAGGATATTTTCCCTCTGAGTATACCCTTTTTTAGGACCTGGGAGAACTGGTAGAACCCGGAAATCCCGGTGGCATGCCTCAACGGCCTAATACCACTATCGGGACCCCGGGGGTGCCGTCAACTCCCAGGTCCAGGGGTCGCAGATGATTTCTCGCCCCTCTCCTTCCTCACCTTTAATGTCGACTTTCTTCCTGTTCCTTTATGCCTCCACTCCTATTCTTGGCTCTTAATATACCCTAGAACCCAGAAGAACCATGATCCCCGCTGGCTACGATGGTTCTTGTTTCGGGAATTACCGGGTTAACTTTTCTTTGGGCTAATTACGCCGTTTGCGGGAGAAGCTACCAGGCCCGGGCACCTCGCCAGACGACTCCCTATCGATTCCACCTTAATTACGGTATTACATCGTTATTAAATGTTTACTAGAAGCAGCCTGTGCACCGAGGCGCCTGCCATTAGCTTCGTTGGCTGCCGTTCAGAACCGTGGCCGCGATACCACCCTAACACCCTTCGTTAAGCTTCTTCCGAATCGCGAGACTGGGGCGAGATCCTGCGATTAGAATTGTTCCAAGCCTGTTTTATTGGAAACCTCGCAGGCTACGGTCCAACCCTTGTATTTTTCTCTTGACAATCACAGTAGACTTTTTTTCAATCAATATTTAAATATAACCCGAGTTACACGCGGCAAAGGCTGTTTACTAAACCTACCCCATCAGGGTCAAGCCAACCCCTGTTTCAGCCCATGTATTTCTCTCTTGACAATTGCAACATGGTTTTTAAATCAATATTTATATATAACACGAACGAAAAGTTGCTCCCTAAAGCCGGCCGGCCCGTCAGAATTGAAACTGCGCTGTCAGATTCGAACCTACCCCCACCGGACTCGATCCAATGTTCACCGCAACCCCTGCAACATCTATCTAAAAGCCACAACAAATTTCTCTAACCTATATCGAACTTGAAACCACTGGAAACCTGAATTACCGAGCAGAATGAGAAACCTACTTAAACCTACTTAAAACCCGTTAAAACCGAATCTTTCAGTGTGGCCTCAAGAGGATCGATCGGTCGGCGGGTAAACCGCATTAAACCGAAGTTAGGGGTCCGTAGACTTTCTCGCGCGAAGAATAGAATCCCCGAGGCTCCCCTTAGCATTCTAAAGGGGGTAGGTAGTTCGCGATTACGATGGTGACCTCGTTCACGGGTCCACGGGGCTCGAATTGCCGGTGTTTCTCGAGTCGGTTATCGAGCTCTGCTGCAACTGGGACTCAACTGAATGGCACGAAAAAAACAGAGGTGAATGACGCACGGCTCTCCCTTCGTTAACCTTTCCCTCGGCTCACTCTTCGTCTCTCTCTTTCTCGGTCACTCCCTGCGGAGGGAACAGGTCGAGGAAAGAGAGGCTCGTTTGAAGCTGAAGCTGCCACGCAGCCTGCAGGCGGTGTGCGAGCCTCCCACACGCGGACGCCGTGCAAGAGAGCTTGCAGCATCCATTAAAATCAATACCGACGGCGTGGTTGGCGCGAAAATCAAGAAGGACGAGGCTCCGACTCGCGGCGCACGCAGGGCAGGCGCAGGCGCAGGCGTAGGCGCACCGAGTGCAGCCGCGTTCCGTAACACGTACTATTTGTTTTCTTCCCCCTCAGACCCAGTTTCCCTCGAGGAATTTGCATGATTGCGCTCAGGATGCGCGAGAACCCGGAATCGACCTGTGCCTGGCAACCTTTCCGAAATTCGCGATTCAACCTCAAACACAACGAACGATCCTCGAACACCTTGCATTCGTTGATTGCGCGATCGCGAGTCGCCTCCGCCTGATCGAACTAATTCGAAATTCATGAGCCTACAATCGCAAATCCACTGATCTTCCAGGGCTCGAATCCTCGACGCGCACCTTCACGATTTCATAATCATCAGCCTCAAAGCGAAGATCGACCTGTTCCAAACAACATTTCCATACTTCGGACACTTTTCTGGTTCGATGATCATTCGATCTCGATGCGAACATTGAGCTGCTCCAAGCACTGACCTATGTATCCGATCTTCCGAAATGTCCGCACGCCGACCATCTTAAATCCGCATTCCAACCCTCGAACATCTTTCCTGTTGAACTCGAGCGAATCGACGACAGGCAACGATCTCGGCCGCTATCCGATTCGACGACGATGACAGTGACAAGTGTTTGCTGTCCGGCGCGGCAGGAAGGTTCCGGAGAACGTAGTGTTTCCTCGCTCGGTATCGAGCGAGAGGAACTCGCGTTCGTCTTCGATCGTCCTTGTTTCCCTTGCAAGGAGGAAACAAGACAACGTACCTCCTGCCGAGAAAGGGCGTGCATATCGATTGCGAAACACACACACAACCTGGTCCGGGTTAGGCCAGAAGCTCGAATCGAGGTGTCCTCGATATTCGTCTCCTTGGTGATTCACCTCCCTCGCGACAAACAACAACATCCCGAGAAGAATAGGAAGAAATGAACCTCGAAAAAATAATGATCGTCCTGGTCGTACCAAACCGATTCTAGACCTAGTGAACGTTCGCTAGGGGTACACTCCGCGGCACTCCTTGTCGGGCAAGCGTGTCAACAACCCTCGAAACCTCCTCGTCCCAATTCCCGTGCCCGTCAAACCTGGTCAGCACCTGGGTGCTGGCACTAGTCCTATCATTGTCAGTCGCAGGATAACAATGGTTCTTCCTCGGAAAGGGACACCCTCCGAATCTTCTTGAACAGCTATTCCGAACGGGACTCACCAGAAGTGATGTTCTCCTCGAGGTAGTCCTCGTCGTCGTCGTAGACATCGATGTCGTCGTCGTCGCTGTGGCTACTGGCTGGGCTGGGGCCGCGCAGGTTATCACCTGCGAGCTGCTGCCCGGTTGCCGGCAGATCTAACGCGGCGCAACCGACGCGGATGGACACCAGGAAGACGAGGCAGATCAGCAGGAGCCAGGAACGGCAGCAGGTCAGTCTCAGGGCGGAGGGAAGTGCGCTCATCGCCCCCGCGGCGCGAGTCAACCCCCGAAACCGACCACCGGCGGCGCATCGACATCCTTCCCCGTCACCTGCCCCCCTACTCCCCCCCTCCCGCCCTCCAGCACGCCTTCTCGCCCTCTAGGCGTTTCGCGAGCGACTCTCCTCCGGTTGGCAATCTCTTCCAGCAGGTTGCGTGCGACAGAATTTTTTCTATCACCGGACGAATCACTCAGTCCCGAGGCATCCCGCCGATTTCTTCGACACCCGATGATCAAAGTGTCCCCGCCGGCCCCCTTTGATCAGCCGAATTCGACGGCTCTGCACGCAGCTCCTCCTTACTTAATCCCTTGCACTACAACAGCGAGGTGTGATCAGGATTTTTACTGAAACTAGCGATGCTGGGTGGCTTGGGAGTTGGTACTCGGCACGTTGTACATAAATACGGAAGCTGCTCCCTTGGCTTTCATCGTTTCGATCTCCTTTGATCATACTTGATCATCGTCGCGGGTGATCGTTAAAGGCTGCTGCTCGCTGTGTGGCTTTGCAGAAACGCCACGACGTAATTAACCCTTTGCGGCCCTTGGCGGGCCTGTGTCCACGAAGACTGGACGTTACACATATATTGTTCTACATTCCAACAAGTTCTGTATCGTATAATCGGTACGACGCTCTAAATTCTAGTGGACTCCAGCAGTCATTGTATACGGCTGGATTACGACAGAGTCAACTGCATTGAAGATTACGAATTGAAAGAACAAATGTATCGTGGTCTTCCGTGGTCCGCAAAGGGTCAATATTCCGGAGAGTCCACGAGAAAATAGGGACTGCCAGAATGTAGTTGTTTAACAATCTGTAACATCACGTCGAAATTTCTAGCAGCTACTAACGAAGTTCGATAACTTGACAACAAAGAGCAATTATAGAGTACAGCTCGAAATTCGTTCGAATTGATGTTCCCCGGTTTTTCTCTTTCTTTTGGACGCCTTGTCAGGCCAACTCCCGAGCTCCCAGCGACTGGTCCGTCCTTTGATGTAGAACCACTCACGGTGCAACCGTCCAAGACCTGACCCGGACTCGCCCGAGAACAGAGTCCCGTCTCACAACCCGTCCAAGGCGTCCGGTATCGCCTGCAAACGCGCAAGATGACTACTCAACGAGGACTAACTGTCTCTCTTTCCCGGTTGTCAGCGCTCGCGGCAGACAGCGTTCTCCGTCCCGATGCTCCCCGTTCACTGACGCCTTCCTTCCGTTAGCCGGTCGACCACCGTTGCTGCAGCTGCGCGATATGCTAACCCCCGTTCACCCCTTTGCTTCAACACCCTTCCTTCCTTCCTTCGTTCTAGCCACCCGTCGACGATCCAGATCGTGGCTCTGCACGCCTTCTCTTCGCGGACCTACGCTCCGAACTGTATTTCCTATCTTTGTCAAGAGACACCTTCGACACGAGCATACCTGGCTATGTCTTCGATGTAGATCAAGGTTGATTCTTACGGGTCAGCTACCAAGTGATATGGCAACTCTGTCTTTCTTCTCTTCACGGATTAACACTGGAATTAGGATTGCTACCATTGTTCAAAGACATTTTTCTGTCCTTAGTAGATCTAGATATTAATCTAGATACATATTAGTTTTATACGTTTTTTCTGTCCTTGACCTTGAATGAACTTGGACTAATTATAGTCACCGAATTCCTAATGATAGGGACTATCATTGTGGATGTTTAAAAAAGGGTGGTTCCATTTAAAAAAGTCAAGGTGACCTTGATGTCTCCAAAAAAATGACATAAAAACTTTTTATTTATAATAAATTAAAAAAAAATTTTTTACATCGTGTCAGCCCCATTGTACCATTCAACTTTGTCCTTACCATATTTTACGTATCTTTAGAAACAACAAAGATATTTGAAGTACAAACGTTTGGTGACTCACCCTGTATATATATTTTGTAGACCATATGTAGGTGTGGTGCGTTAGGCGAATCTTCGTTACAGAAATAGTCTATGCTAATTGATGGAGATCGGCAACCACTAGGACTGGGATCGTTAGCCTTGTCGATTACGATTATTGAAACGAGAAAATAATATTGATAACCCTTAAGGGTTTCGATAGTCTACGGTGTCTACGGTATCTACGGTCGGAAACGGTCGGGAACGGTCGGAAACGGAGAAGAAGCTGGAAGTATCTCGATGGATCTGGTTTGGGGGGTTGTTCCGGTAGGTTTTGAGGGTGCATGCGTGAAGATCGTTCGACGGCTGCACTTCGTAGAATGGAAGGGATAATGGAGGTTCGTGCATCGCGACTGAAGTAGTCGTTTGGCTTCGGTTGACGCTGCGCTGCAGCGTAGGACACATGCACCGCGATTCTTGATTGCGTATCGATTTCGAGCAGGAACGTGTGCGATTGAATACAGCTGGTGTGCGCCACGCAGAGGAGCCTTTCAACGTGCGAGCCCAGTGAAACGGATTGGTCGCTCGTTTTCAATTTAGTTAAAAAAAATCATCGTCAAAATGCAACATTCTCCTCTCCGCGATGAAATAAAAAAGATCAAAGCTGAGCTGGAAGGTGTAGGTTGAAAAGAACGTGGGAAAATATGCGAAATAAATATTTGAACGGATCTAGCTATGTCGTAATCGATATCGAAACATGGAAATTCAAAATGGCCGACCAACGGGGGTTCCCTTGCGCCGTCAGCCTATTCGAATCCACTCGGGATTTCGAAGAATATATTAAAACATTTATTAAGAATCGTAACGATAAAATCTATGCAAGGAACAATGCAATAAGTTACAGTTAACGTTAATCCTAGAGATTATTGTCCTCCTCAGGTAGTAAAGAAGTTCTGCTCCGTAGTGACGCTTGTGGAATGTCTCCTGTAGAAAATCAACGAATTACTTCCGAGAAACAGCAACGCTTTTATAGTTAACGATAGAACGAGAATAATCACCGATGGATAAGCTTCCGGACCGGTGCTTTCGTATTAATAAAACAGTTACAGCGATGGCTGCCACGACGACGGCCACGATTCCCAGGATTCCCACCATAGTGACGTAATTTGGAAATTTGGTAGATTGCTTGGACATCGCGTAGCAAGGTGAGTCTAAAGGAAACGAAATTCGAAGTAAAAAGTTTAATTACACAAACTAAACAAACGACATATTCTCACCTGTGCTCATGAGACAAGCAACGGTATCGTTATCAGTTTCGTTCGATCTCTGGAAGCACAGAGTCTCGTTGCTGATCTCGACCCAGCAATTATGGTAGCACGGTGGACTGCTGGAGAACACGCTGTCAATGGTGTCGTTCACGCTGGTGGCAACGATCGTTCTGCAAAATCGCGAAAAGGTTCTTGCAAATAAGTTTCTAGATTCTATCAAATATTTTCAGAGATTGCTATATCGCTCGCGCTTATTATAATATGAAAATTCCGCTATTTTACGGTCTTGTTACGTTCGCTCAGAGCGAAAGTATCAAAACGTTGTCGCTTAACCTTTTGCACACCGATGTGCGTCGAGTGTGACTCGACGGAAATTTTATTCGCAGCAGCTCTTACGTCGAGTGCGACTTGACATTTTTAATCCTTTCAGAACGAATGTCGATATACTGACGCCATTAGAAATATAATTCTCGTTGGTAGAGTTGAAAACGTGTCTGATTCAACGTGCGCAATAACGGAACAGTACATATTGCTGCGCATTTTAGATCATTTTATAATCTAGTTCTCCGAAAGAAAGACTCTCAGTATTTTCTGACATTTGTATTATAATCATTATTATACGAAACTAAATAAACTTCTTATACCGATCGTATCATTGTTAATAACAATTGTTAAATGATCTCGGCGCTACGGTTCGATCGTAAAAAACAAACTTAACTAAGCAACCTAATCTTGAAAATGGTCCAAATCAGTGACCGAAACGTTGATTATTTAAAATAATTAGCAAAACTGCTTAGTCAAGTTTGTTTTTTACGATCGAACCGTAGCGCCGAGATCATTTAACAATTGTTATTAACAATGATACGATCGGTATAAGAAGTTTATTTAGTTTCGTATAATAATGATTATAATACAAATGTCAGAAAATACTGAGAGTCTTTCTTTCGGAGAACTAGATTATAAAATGATCTAAAATGCGCAGCAATATGTACTGTTC
>CM052332.1:17771861-17837992 GCA_028455615.1 Lasioglossum zephyrum | reverse complement strand
TGATAATCATGGAACATTCTAGAATATTCCTATGGGATATTGTTCCATGGCGTAGACGCACATGTCTAGACGCAGTGGTTCACATCTAGACGCAGTTCTGATGTGAAGTATGACGAATGGAGTATAATTGGCGCATGGAACGCAGAACGCTGCAATCGGACGCGTGAAGGAAATCCCACCTACCGTTCGAACGAAAAAGTCATCTGCTACCTGTTGCACCGTTCAAGTGCTTGGTAATCGCCTACGTAAGCGTAATTGCATGCTAGCAACCCTCAATCGTAACAGTTTTTTTTTTTAAATCGTGAGAGATTGTTGATGCATGAGATTCATTTAAATCGGAGTGGAATGTCGGTAGCAAGGTCAGCTAATAAATTCCTTTGTCTCGATCACGGTCGGTAATGATCCACACAAAGAAATTCCAAATTGAATTTATCGCGATCCTGCAGTGATTCTCGCAATCGAGAAGGTGATGCATGTAATTCGAACGAGGAAGCTTACCTTTGCATGTGAGGCACTACGAAACCGGACTGTTTCTGAACAATTCATCGTTTCCAAGGAACGAGCCGAGTCACGAGCGATCTGTAACTCGAGACCAAGGGGCAATTTAACGACTTGATCCTCGTTGACGCGTGAAAAATTAGCCCCGATCGCTTTCAATCTGTTTCCCCAGCGAGCTCGTGGGAATTATAATTATTTTTAGCACTGCGACTTAATGAAACAGCCAGTGAAACTCCCGCAAAGAACGAATTGCCTTATTTTTAACTCTATCGTTTCCTGTGTGTGTTCCTTATTTACACCTTAAGCCCTCCGACCACGGAGTTCACTGTGGGTTGAAACAAGAAAAACGCGGACAAAAATCAATTTTTTGACTAAACGAAAAATGTAAAATTATATTATTAACTTGTTGGTAGATAAATAAGGCATCATTTCCTACATTTTATTTTTCAAAATTCCATACCTGTAACCCACAATTAAATGCTGAAGTTCAATAAAAATTCATAAAAGTTGCTTCTCCTGAATTTCTTAGAATATCGTTTCATTTGGAACGTTATAACTTAATACACATATGAGTGAGGATTTTTTCCATATACTTAACTGAAAGCGTGTTTCAAGACGAACATAATAACCATGGATTTTGTTTGTTTTTGTTGTATATAGCACCTACAAATGCTTCACACTTATTAAGACGCGCAAATGACAGTGTGCTGTTGATCCGATGGAGGAACATGAGATTCTAAAAAAATTGCAAGTACCTATACTTGACATTAGTATTTTATAACCCAAGATTTAATATTCTTATGTATAAAAAGCGAGCTAATAAAAACGTGGTAAAAATGGGTATAAGGTATTCTTTGATATTTTGATACTTCTTAATCGACTTTGAAAGAGATATACCAAGAACTTGCGGCGGACTCGATTCGCCATATGCAGCGAACAATAAACGTGTAGCTACGGAGTGAAAGAATGTGCGGGACACATCTTTCCTATTCTGCGTATCGCGCGACGCACCGGTGCGCACACGAGTTTTCGGTGTTTAAGGCAGTTTTCTCTCGTATTACGCAGTCATTAACGGGATTGCACAATATTGCTCGTCTATGCTCGATTGTGTAACCGGCAACCTTCCTCCAGCTCCTCCACCTGTACATACAGTCTCGAGAACGAACGAAAACCGACGATTATGTTAATCCGGACCGATTGTTCGTCCGATGGACCTTCGAGTTCTAGCTCGAGGTCAATGGGAAATCGCGAGGTATGAAGAAAGATTATTTAATGTCCATAAGAGACGCGCCCTGTGAATCAGTTCCCATTACTGGAACTGGAGAAAAAGAGGAAAAAAGGTTAGGGAGACTCGGGTACACATAGTAAAGTCATATTCTATGTCAGTTTTAACTTATTGCTTCGGCGCAAGATTCGATCAATTTTACACAAAGCAGCAAATGTGCAATATTTTATATATGTATCTTGACGTTTCGATCCCTATGTGAATCATTATATGTATAGTTTCCGTTATAGGAATTCAGTAATCATGTTGTAATTAAAAATTCTATCTTAATGGCTTTAAATTCAGGAGGTTTAAAATTGCTGCCATAGGTGATTGAGACTCACCATTGTGATCGATATCGACCAACCAATCAGAAATACTGTTTGTCTATATGTATGATACTTCACGCTCTTATGCTTTTGGGGTTAGCACATGGTTTCAGTTACATATTTGCCACCATGGATAGAACATTGCCTTTCTGTATTTCTTAGTATTCGTTTATATGTTTTTTTTCTTTTTGTTACGCAGCAAGTAAGTACATTAATTTTGTTGATTCTTTGGATCGACCTGGCTGTGTTTTAAATTTATTTGCCATATTGTAATGCTTTTACATTATTTTTAGACGCAATATATGTTCTTTATAAAAATGATCCACATAGGGATCGAAACGTCAAGATACATATATAAATAATTGCACATTTGCTGCTTTGTGTAAATTTGATCGAACCTTGCACCGAAATCATAAATTCGTATTCAAATTCCGATCGAGAAACAAACTTCACATAACTTATTGCGTTTGTAGCAATATGTTTAAAGATTGAAAGTCATCCTTTTCGAAGGCTTGGTAGTCCCAGAAGTAATTGCAGTCGCTAAAAATACCGATGCCAGGAATTCCATAACAAAAACTTCGTTAAGAAAGAAATATTCATGAAAGCAGCATTGAATAACGTTAACTACGGACGTGTCTGTTTAGATTCGCAGGAGGATCAAGCACGCGAAACAGCCTCGGGTTATCAATGATCTACGGTTGACAATACAGAGCCAGTTAACGTAATTAGAAGAATTATTAATTACTGATAGGATCGGCGAGAGAGGAAAGAGCATTATTTACAATGAAGTTACAATAGTACGTATCCTGCCGTGTTGCATACGAAACTGAACTAGTGATAAAGTAGACGAGGCCGCATTTTATTTCCACTTAAATCTCGAATGTGTGTTGCCTAGCTTCACAGACGTAACTTTATGTTGCGCCGGTCATAAATTTCTTTACAATTACTGTCTCGTGCGCATGCATTACTAGTATTTGCATATTGTATGTATATTGTATAGAATATTTAAGATTCTGACATCCTAGAACACAGAAATGATATAATTAATTAAGTGTTAGGTGATAGGTAGGGATAAATTAAACAAATAAGAACTACCTTTTTTATTTATTATCCTTTTTTATTTTTATTTTTTATTTCTTTTTTATTATATATAGAACTAGCTGCCCTTGCAACCAGGCCCTCGGAGGTACAGAGTACACTGCGCATTTTCGATAAATTCTCTACAACTTTTGAACGAATGAACTGTTTCGAATGCGCCCGCGCAGGCTTTTTTTAGCTACGCGTGCGCAGGTTTTTTTGTTACAGAGGAAAATAGTAAAATGTTCGTTTTGGGGAAACCAATTGTAATTAGTACTTTTGTCGGGTGGAAGCAAATGAACGTATGGAATCAATTGGCTATCAAACGGCACACGAATATTTACGAAAGGATGAAATGTTTCGCGTTTCTCTTATTTCCTATTCCATAGTTAAATTCCGACTTCCAAACTTAACATAATTTCTAAAATTTCTAAAGAATTGTAAATTATACCTTATATATTTTCTAGTTTGTTGAAAGTAGTAGAGCTAAAATGTTGTTCGATCTTTTTGGTTGAGTATGATGTGTCTACTTCCGCAATCCTTCCTTTTATTTTACCTTATTAAATAATTATTTTCAGCAAGTAATTTTAATACATATTTCCTTAATTTCATGAGAGAGAGAGAGAGAGAGAGAGAGAGAGAGAGAGAGAGAGAGAGAAAGAGACTGAACTTGGAGAACATATTCAGATCCAGACCACCGACGAGATACTGTTAAAAACTGCCAATCTTATGGGAGATCGTGTCACTCGAATAATTCCGCGTTTTCTTACGCCCTCTAGGATGTATTCTGACTGGAATAAAAACCAGGAGGCCTTCGACGTGATCTCGTCGGTACAGAAGGCCACTGAAGAGATTCTCGTCGGTGAGATGTGGTGAGACCGCGCACGGCCGAAGCAGAAGCGACCAGTGATGGGATTGCTGGCGCTTTTCACGCGCATGCGCGAGTTTCGTCAGGTACGTGTCTACGTTTACGTCCGAAAGTGGGAAACTACTCTCAGGGGACTAAATAGAATTAGTACAAATTCGTTCACAACGTTATTCATATCAATATACATTTTATATGTGTTTATATATTTATATAGTTTTTAATGGTGTTTATTGTATTTAATATAGGTAAGTTAAGGCGAAAAGAATTTAACATGTAAGATATTATGTAAACAGCAACATATGTAAAATGACCGTTTTGAATTGGCCAAATGGAGCTCAGGCTCTACAACGCCATCTCTGTGTATCTATACGTATATAGAGAAACCTTACTCTCAGGGGAAAAAGTAGTGGGAGACTATTATGGGTGACCAAGGTACCCGATCTTCGTACTTCACTGAGACCGTCTGAGGCTAGAATCGTCGCGCATGAGCGTGAAAAGCGCTAACAATCCCATCACTGATTCAGTTGATTCAGTCCTCCGCCACAACTCGCCAAAGATAGTTTTTATAAAAGATTCTAAGGCGGTTTTATTTATGTCTTGCGTTCGATTGTATTTCGGGTATCGTGCGCAATGTCGATTGAAATCGAGTCTGCCGAGTATGTGCTCCGTAACATTGATTTTAATACAAACGAGTTCAATGGTTTCTTCGAAGTGCGTTTATTGTTGTTTTGTTTTTTACAGTGTGATTCGGCTCATACAACAGTACCTGAAGGAGTCCAATCTTGTGAAGACGTTGCAGACGCTACAGGTATTTCATTTGTATTTATTCAATCGACTTTAATTAATGTAGGTTATGTTACGTTCAATTGATACACTATGCACACTAAATATGTTAGGTGGTAATATTAATTTTGTTATGTTATACGGTGAATCGATGCATTTAATTGAGCGTTGAATTACACATTGAATTACACATTGAATTGAATCAATTGTTTCATTCTAATTAATACGTTACGTTAATTATATATAAATATATTATGTTACGCTGCACAAGTGACAGAGTCATGTTAAATTGACTCGTTACGTTACATTAAAGTAATACGCTAGATTGATATGTTACATTACATTATATATATATACACACTCGTTACGTTACATTTGTTTCGTTATGTTATGTTACATTACATTAGATATATTACTTTACGTTACGTTGCATTAAATATATTATATTATATCTTTCTGTTACATTACGTTATGTTACATATATTATGTTACATTACATTACATTAAATCTTTTCTGTTACATTAAGTTTCATTACATATATTATGTTACATTTTATTAAATTGATACGTTATGTTACACTATAATATTATGTTACGTCATACACACACATGAAATTAATACATTACATTAATATGTTAAATTAATACGTTACATTTTACATTAAATTAATACGTTATTTTTTACATTAAATTAATACGTTACATTATACATTAAATTAATATGTTACGTTTTACATTAAATTAATACGTTATTTTTTACATTAAATTAATACGTTACATTATACATTAAATTAATACATTACCGTATACATTAAATTTATACATTGCATTACATATATTAAATTTTTAGGAAGAAACTGGAGTGTCGTTAAACACAGTGGACAGTGTGGATGGTTTCGTGGCAGACATAAACAATGGACACTGGGACACAGTCTTGAAAGCGATACAGTCGTTGAAGCTACCAGACAAGAAGCTCATCGACTTATACGAACAGGTGGGCTGTATTGATCTTTATCTTTAAGTAAGTACAGTATTTCATGGGAAGGTTTGAAATTATCTATATTTCTCCTGTAATTTTATAGGTTGTTTTGGAATTGATTGAGCTACGAGAACTAGGTGCAGCCAGATCGTTGTTGAGACAAACAGATCCCATGATCATGATGAAACAGCAGGAACCCGAACGATATATTCATTTAGGTGAAGTATTGTATATATATATCTTCATTTATTTTAATATGTATCTCCATTTGACTAGTCTGTTTCTCCTATTTTGCCAAACAATGAATTAGGAAATAATTCATGAACGTTCTACCTAATGTTATGCATCATAGTGAATTATTTCAAAATTTTCGGTTCGCAAGATCGACGTTTAAAAAATCCTGAACCCAAAAACTGTCGATTTTGCGGCAGTTCGTGGACTTTCGGATTTTTTAAAATATGGATTCTTCGGATCAAAAATTCTGAAATAATTCAGTTGTGTATGCCGTCAGACTGAACGTTCGAGAATTTTTTCGCAATTTTTCATGTACAGCAGAACCGAAGAAATAAATAATAATGTGACCCAGATGGTGAGGTTTATTAAACCTGTATTGAGGTTAATAAACCTCACAATCAAAATTTCATGCTTCCGGATTTTTTAAAAATCTATCCTGCGAACCAAAAATTCTGAAATAATTCACAGACGTCAGTATTATTAGGTAGAACGTTTATAAATTTCTTCGTAATTTGTCGTTCAGATGAACCAAAGAAATATTGGATCAAACGGATCGACAAATTCGATTTTTATTCTTATAAGTTTGTAATTTTTCACGAAGGTCTGCAGCCTAATCGTTACTGTAATATTTTGTCGCACAGAGAATCTTCTCGCTCGCTCTTACTTCGACCCACGAGAAGCCTATCCCGACGGAAGCACGAAAGAAAAGCGCAGAGCTTACATAGCCACAGCTCTGGCCGGCGAAGTGTCGGTGGTACCTTCGAGTAGGCTACTGGCGCTGTTAGGGCAAGCGTTGAAATGGCAGCAGCACCAGGGTCTGCTTCCACCTGGCACGACCATCGACTTGTTCCGAGGAAAAGCCGCGGTGCGCGACCAGGAGGATGAAAAATATCCAACGCAACTCTCAAAGCAGATCAAATTCGGTCAGAAGTCACACGTGGAGTGCGCTAGATTCTCGCCGGACGGTCAATACTTGGTCACAGGTTCCGTGGACGGGTTCATCGAAGTGTGGAACTTCACCACCGGTAAAATCAGGAAGGATCTGAAGTACCAGGCGCAGGACAATTTCATGATGATGGAGCAGGCGGTGCTCTCGATGGCTTTCAGTCGGGACAGCGAAATGCTAGCTGGTGGAGGACAGGATGGGAAGATTAAAGTGTGGAGGGTACAGAGCGGACAGTGTTTGAGAAGGTTCGAGAAGGCCCACTCGAAAGGCGTTACCTGTCTACAGTTTAGCAGAGACAACAGCCAGATTCTATCTGCGTCTTTTGATACTACAATCAGGTGGGTGGAGGGATTTGTTTCTTCCGTTCTACTTGACAAACAAATACGAAAAAATTCAGGGACATTCTACTTAATGCCATGCATGACAGTGAATTCTTTCAGAATTTTTGGTTGTAAGATCGATTTTTTTAAAAATCCGGAAGCTTGCAAAATCTGACCATCTGGGTTATACTATGATTTATTTCTCCGGTTCGGTTCGACAAATATTTGTGAAAATATTCATGAACATTCTAATTAGTAGTGCACACAACAGTGAATTATTTCAGAATTTTTGGTTCGCAGGATCTATTTTTAAAAAATCCGGAACTTTAAAATGGCCGTTTTTCCGGCAGTCTGAAGACTTTCGGATTTTTTGAAACATCGATCTAGCAACGGAAAATTCTGAAATAATTCACTGTTGTGCGTACCATTAGGTAGAACGTTTATGAATTATTTCATAATTTTCCGTACAGCAGAACCGAAGTAAATCACCCTATAACTGTTACAGGATACACGGGCTGAAATCCGGTAAAACATTGAAAGAGTTCCGAGGGCACACATCCTTCGTGAACGAAGTTGTCTTCGCTCCGGATGGTCACAGCGTGATAAGGTACCATTCCATTTTAATTCGTAAAACGATCCTCTTTCAAATATTCTCTTAACTTTCCATTTCTTCGTCAAGCGCATCTTCCGACGGAACCGTAAAGATTTGGAGCTTGAAAACAACGGAATGTATCGGCACGTACAAGTCTCTAGGCGCTGCTGATTTAACCGTGAACAGTATTCACCTCCTGCCTCGAAATCCAGAACATTTTGTCGTCTGCAATCGCTCGAACACTGTCGTGATCATGAATATGCAGGGACAGATCGTCAGATCGTTCTCCAGCGGTAAAAGGGAGGGCGGAGACTTTGTCTGCACCGTTGTAAGCCCCAGAGGAGAGTTTATCTACTGTGTTGGCGAGGATCTGGTGCTTTACTGCTTCTCCACGTCGTCGGGGAAACTCGAAAGAACACTCAATGTAAGTACCGTCTCCGACATGACAAATAAACGAGAATTTCTTACGTTCTGCTGAACGAAAGGTGACGAAAAAATTCATGAACATTCTACTTGGTAGCACAAATGACTGTAAATTATTTCAGAATTTTTGGTTGGATAGTTTGTTTAAAAAAAATGTGGAAGTATAAAATTGAGATGGGATCACGAACTTGGTATCTGGGTTACATTATTCTCTGTTTCTTCGGTTCCCCTCGACAGAAAATTATAAAAAATTCATGGACATTGTGCCTAGTGGCACACACGATTGTGAATTATTTCAGAATTTTTAGTTCGCAGGATCCATTTTTCAAAAATACAGGAAACATAAAATTGTAACGGGGGATCTCCAACCCCACTGTCTAGGTTACACTAAGCTCGAGTTTTCCAGTTCTTCTTAACAGAAAATTATGAAAAAATTCATGGACTTTCCACGTAGTGTTACGCATATCTGTGAATTATTTCAAAATTTTTGGTTGCGAAATCGATTTTTGAGAAAGAGTCTTCAAAGTTTTCTTCTTCTGTTGCAGATACACGAAAAGGACGTGATTGGCTTAACTCACCATCCCCACCAGAATTTGCTGTGTTCATACAGCGAGGACGGTCTCTTGAAACTATGGAAACCTTAAGCTTGGTTCACACACAGGTACAATTCTGCTCTGTACACGTGTAACGATATTTATTTCAGTACAACTAGTTTCTTACGTTGAACTGTGTTGTATACGATATTTCTATAATACGATTTTTCGAATGTAACGTTACATTAGTTTTACAGAGTTTTGTATAAAAATCAGATTCCGATAAATTCTCCTTTATCACGCAACATTCTTTCAGTGGGCGTAATTTCCGAAATTGAAAAAATACGAATAGAAACGATATCATACTTTATTATTACGAAACATTGTCTTTTTATTTATTTTATAGCGTTCAGATTTTGCAATTTAGTCCTCGTCGTATACAACGCCAACTTGCTTGCGCATCTCGTCCTCCAGTTGGGCGATCAAGAGAGAATTACTGTGGGACACCTTCGGACTTTCGATCAAACCTGAAATGTGTAATAATGAAAATTAGTAGAAATGCGATTTTTCCAGCTGTTCTGCTCGATGAAAAGTTACGAAAAAATTCATGAAAGTTCTACTTAATGGTACCCACAACAGTGAATTATTTCAGAATTTTTGGTTTGTGCAATCAATTTTTAAAAAATCTTTAAAAATTAATTGCAAAGTAGAGTTTGATCCACACCTTTCAGAATGCATTTCCGCGCCTCTTCAGCCTCGTATCTGAGTCCAATGCTGTTGGTAAAGTTGAATTTGCGATCAGTCTTCGGTAGTGGTACGTCCACAACTTTTCCATTCGACAGTTCTAGTTTCGAAGGACACCAGAAATTCGGGATCTTGATCGTACCCTTCGTTCCCATGATAAAAGCTTCGTTCGGCATATCGACCTTCGACTGGAACAGTAAAGTGGCGGTACGATTTCCTTTGTACTGGAAAGTCGCAGACGTAGAAATGTCAACGCCTTCTTCGTTCAGGCAACCGGAAGCTTTTACACTTTCCGGTACTTCGTGATTGTATATTAGACAGGCGAACTGTACTCCATACACGCCTAAATCCAATATTGTACCGCCTCCCATCTTCTTCGTGCTAAACAGAACAGATCTCGGTCAGAATAATATTTTAAACTTGTTCGTTATTCGTGAAAACTGCTGTTCCGTTTAAGGAACCAGAAATTTTGGACTTTTTCAAATTGCAATCCTGTAGATTTCGACTAGGGGATTCCAAAAATCCAAGTCCCAACTTTAGAAACCCACTCGTTCAAAGGTTACGAGCGTTTGAAGTTCGAAAATTTAACTCACTCGAACTTTAAACACTCGTAACTTTCGAACTGTTGATCTTGGAGAATTGGGATTTGGATTTCTCGTGTCTCCTCGTCGAAATCTATCGGATGGCATCAAGGAAAATCGTAAAACTATATTAAAAAGCTCAAATTTTTGACTTTTTAAAAATGTAATCTTGTAGATTTTAGCTAGAGGATTTCAAAAATCCAAGTTTCAACGTTATGAATCCTTTGGTTTGAAAGTTACGATTGTTTGAAGTTCAAAACTTTAAAGTTTTACTTCTACAATGAAAAGTTGAGCCGAATAATTCACCTAATTCTTTCGACGCCTTCCAAGTTGAATCCGAACGACACGAGAACCTGATAAACCTCGCCAATGCTTCCGGACAGAATTTCTTTCTGCAGAACCTCGTATGCAGGGAAACATCTGCTCCAAATCGCTTCCATCAGAAACAGCTTTTTACTTTTCGCTAGGTTAACTAATTCGATTGCTTGTTTGTGATTCATGGTCAATGGCTTCTCGCATAAGACGTGTTTTCCGTTGTTCAACATCAGTTTTGCAATTTCGTAGTGCATAGGGTGTATCGTACCGATGTACACGATATCTGCGATAAGAAGTGAACTTTAATATTATTTTTGGGTAAGTTTTTGGCACGTGTAGTTTCGAATCTCGAGACACGTTGATTTTTAAATTTTTCTTTGTGAAGCGAACTTGAAATTTTCCTCGATTTAGACTTGAAATTTCCCACATTTAAAATACATTTTCCTTCAATTTAAACTTGAAATTTCCTTCAATTTAAAACGAGAAATTCTTATTTAAAATTGAATTTTCCCTCAATTGTAACTTAAAATTTTCCTCGATGTAGAATAGAAATTCCATCAATTCACAACTTGGAATTTCCCTCAATTTAAACTTGAAATTTTCCTCGATTTAGACTTGATATATTTATTCACCTATGTCCCCATCTTGCGCCAATTTCAAATAGCTGCCGTAAGCTTTCCCAATGTTATGCACCTTCGAAAAAGTTTGTGCCCGGGCAAGGTCCGTCGCTGCGACAGCAACAAGAACATGTTCCGATTCTGGTAGGGTTCCCAAAGCCGACACAAAATCATGGGAGATTTTCCCGGCGCTTGCTATTCCCCATCGAGTAGCCATCTGTAATCAAGCAAGCTTCTACAATACGGATTTGTACCAAATCTCGACGCCACGTGTAACGGAGAATGAGGTGAGTTCTGCGAGTAGGTTAAATACGCCGCCATAGACTAAGTATGTATAAGAACATCAATTCTGTTTACAACTTAGATTCTCGAAAGTATAAAAACTAAAAAATATTTGTTTACGAGCAGGGGGAGTAAACTCCCATGTATAAAACGTGGACCATGGATTTCAGCGGTGCCATCTATCCTAGTTCCCTCAACTAAAACCTATATATATATGTATGTATACATATATATATCTATATATATAGCTATACGATTCTATACCGCTTACTTTAAATTCAAAGTAAAAGAATATAATATATTTTAAACAAATATTTTATTTTAACAATTTTTTATTATATGTATACACGTATATGATAATACATAATCCATAATAACACATAGTAATACATCATACATCATATCATAAATAATACATCATACATATCATACATATACATAATACCCAACAATATACAATACAATAATATAATACAATGTACAATACAATAATACAATAAAATAATACAATATAATAAGTAATTATAATTTATTTACTAATTATTCTTCTTCTCAATCTTTTAAGTGCAACATGTTTGAACAACGCTTGTCGAAGTACTGCGTCTCGTCAAGTGTTTTGAGACGCAGCACTTGTTTTTTCCAACATTACCTCAGACTCTGCAGATTGGATGCCCTCTTCTTCTACTTCCTCTGTAAGCAACTTCTTTAATGTAAATAAGAAGTGTCCACTGCAGACGTCTTCACAATTGGAGCCAACACTATGGCTGGAGGTAATATTATTGATGAGCATAATTTTATATGCCATCTTGAAGCCGTACGGGGTGGGTTGTACGTTTCTATGCCCAACAGATCGTATACATCCAAATAAATTCTCCAAGGGATCTTGATTAATTAACCTGGTCTTCAGATTTTGAAATCCCTTCTTCTTCAAAAAATTCCATAATATTCTGAATGAGGTGAGAGTCTTGATCCAATTCTTGAGGCATAGTGCTCTATACCCTGGCACTTTTGTAGTTGGATTGACATACTGCATACATTTTAATTTCCTCGTTGCATCAGTCCAAAGTTTTTCGTGGGCACTATTTTTTGAAATGACCGTCCTTAGTGGAGCTTCTGAGGTTGCAGTATGTCCATTAACTGAATCGAACAGCTTGTTGAAGAAGTCAAGTGCTTCTGCTGTTGTCAGGCCTTCCTCCTTTGATAATTGCAATGGCCCATGGTCTGTTTCTACAACACCTATATTAATGAATATGTTATTAGTTATTCAAGCATAACAGAATATCCATATTATTCATATAGTGGGAATATAACTTTTACTTACATTGGTGGAGGCTAAGGAATCCTATATATGACGCCACTGATTCGCTGATGACACTCCTTCGCACCTCACTACCTACTATCCTAAAAACAAACTTAAAAAATCTTATAATATATGCACAAAATTCGAAAAATAAGCTACAAAATAAGTTTACTGAGTGTCGCTCAATTTTAAAAAATTATTTCTAAAATTGATTTGACAATTAGTAAACCTTTTTCTTTCAAGCTTATTCTTCAAATTTATAGGTTTATATAATTTAAAATAATATTAAAATAAAATCCGTAATAGTCCGCAGTCCACAATTGTCACAACTGGGCACAACAATGAATTAATTAAAACGAAATAATTTATCATCGATGCACGACACAGCATAGCACGGGGCACAATGGTAGACAGTTGACAGCTGCTTTTGGCGGCAATAGTCAGCAATAGTCAAATATTAGCGCCAAATTGCGTCCAATAGCGCCAAGGAACTCAGTCCTGTTATGTCCAATCACAGTTAGTCACGTGATGTGCTGTGATCGTGGTGCCATCTAGGCAAGTTCCCTGTAGTTAACCAAGCAGTCCAAGGTCATACATAAGAGTTTTCTCCCCCTGTTTACGAGGCAAGGGGCACCACGTGACATACCTATTCTATGGTATTTATCTGTATTACCAACGTCTGCGCGGAGAAAATTTTTTTGTGGTAACACTGATAAACATACATATGTATTAGTCTAACGCTTCAATTTTGCTATGATTCCACGTTTTTCCCTTTTTTATTAATGTCTTTATTATAAGATATTAATCAAGCCCCATATATTTTTGTTGTTGTGATTCCACGTTGACAGTCTTGACTAGGTGCCATTTGGTCTAACTAGCTGAACTAAAATTGGCTCTAGACTTGCTTTAGACTCTGGCATCATGAATGGAATATGGGGAAATTGAATGCAATCACGGGCTGTCCCTTTTTTCCCTTATACGAGCATATTTTGAGCTGCACAAGGGTTCATTTGATAGAGGAAGGTTAACTGCACCACGCTCTGCCCATCATATCAGTCAAAAATGTCTATTTATGACAGAAAAATAAGCTCAAAGTAGAGCAGACATCAAGAAAAACACCAGCAGATTCCGATGTATTTTTTTGTCACAAATAGACATTTTTGATTGATATGACGGGGCATATCGTGGTGTAGTTAATGTGTGTTCTTTTTTCCCTACCCTCTGTCTATGAAAATTCAACCATCTAACTTGTCGTTGACTTGTACTACTTTTCGAAAATTTCTGAAAAGTAGTAACTCAACGACAGACGGTCGAAAAGTCAGTAGTACAAGTCAGACACCCGAAAATTTCGAAACCTTGAAAAATTTTCGAAGAACTCGAAAATTGAACTTTGAGAACATGATATCGAAGAAGGTGGAAAGAGAATTAAGTAGTACAACTCAACGTTGAGGCGGACATTCGGGAGGAATAGCTGATGCCATCAGAGAGTAAATGAGAGAGCTCACGCCCGGGTTTTGCCCGTGCCAGTCGTGCAACTTTTGGTTGCACATCATGTTTAGCCTGGAACAGCTCCTACATTATCTTTAACATGAAACAGAACCTACATCATCTGTAGCAGCCACTTTATTACAGACAACAGAACCCACTTTATTACTTACTACATCTGTGACCAGGATTAGAACTTAGTTTCAACCAAAGCTTCGAGTGCCATTACCGTTCATTAGAAACTGCTTCGTATAATATTACCATTCTTCAAAAAATGCTTTGTGTGAGCGACGTCACTTTTCCGACATTTCCCAGTGGAGGACGTAGGTCCCAGGTGAGGGGGGGGGGGGGGGCAGGTAGTCCCCGTGGAGCGGTGCGGCGGGGAAACCCAAGGCGTCGCCCGGTGATTTTGCCCCAGTGATGGTATTGTTGGCGCTTTTCGCGCGCATGCGCGAGTTTCGTCAGGGCCGTGTCTACGTTTACGTCCGAAAGTGGGAAACTACCCAGGGGAAAAAGTAGTGGGGGACTATTATGGGTGACCAAGGTACCCGATCTTCGTACTTCACTGAGGCCGTCTGAGGCTAAAATCGTCGCGCATGCGCGCGAAAAGCGCCAACAATACCATCACTGTTTTGCCCTCACCTCGAGGGGCGGCGGTTGGAGGGACTGAGGGCGTGAACTGACTCCGGTCCCCTGGGGGGAGGGGTTAAACTCCACCCGTGGTGGCCCGGCACTGAATGGACACCTTTATCCGGTCACCAGCGGAAGGGTGCTGGCCACTTACCGGAGTTCGGATGCTCCGGTGGGATGGCGCGTGGGGGTGGGGTGAGGAGAGTCGGGGCGCTCGAGAAGCTTTCGACGACTCTCCCTTACCGGTGTCGGCGCCTTCATGCCCTGGCCGGGCGATGACCAGGGACCTCTCAGGGGGTCTCCTTTCATCGTTCCGAGCAGCGCACGAAGGCTCCGGGAGCTGTGGGCGGACCAAACTGTGGTTAGGGAAGCCCAATTGGAAGGATCCTGGGATGGGGACACTACTGATCCAGAGCTGCCAGACGGGGCGCTTTTCGCGCGCATTCGCGAGTTTCGTTAGAGACTTTGTGAGGTACTATTGAGGGGAAAGTAGTGGGAGACTATCCGGCTATATCCTTTTGCGAAATTAGCTGGGCGCCCAAGTTACCCGACTGAGGCCCTTTGAGGCTAGAATCGTTGCGCATGCGCGTGAAAAGCGCCAACAATCCTATCACTGAACTCGAATGTTCGGTGCTGCCTTGCGCCCTCTAGATATAGTGAGAAATAGAAGGCCACCAATGTTGTTTCGTCTCGATACAGATGACCCCACTGAGGAGATTTCTCATCATGACGCACATCACAGTGAATTATTTCCCAAGTTATTAATTATGTCTAATTTTTGAACTACACGCGAATTATGGTTTATTTTTTCTGTTCTGTTTGACGAAAAATTAAGGGAAAATTCACGAACACCGTACCTAAAAGCACGGATAACTGAATTATTTCAGAATTTTTGGTAGCGAACTTGCTTTTCGGAAAAAAACCCGGAAGAATAGAATTATGATAGTATATCCAAATTCGCTATCTGGGATACGCTATGATTTATATCTCCGTTTCTGCTGAAGGAAACGTTACGAAACAATTCATGAACGTTCTACCTAATAATACTGACGTCTGTGAATTATTTCAGAATTTTTGGATTGGTTATTGATTATTTAAAAAATAAAGAAGCATATGATTAGCATGGGATACCAAAACCTGACTGTCTGTGTTACACTATGATTTATATCGCCGGTTCTGATCGACAAAAGATCACGAAAAAATTCACGAACATCCTTTCCAATGATACACAGTGATTTATTTCAGAATTTTTAGTTCGCGGAATCAGTTTTTAAAAAATCCATTAATTGTAATAATTGATCAATTGTAATATCACTTACTGTATTTGCTTAGGTATGAAAACTGTTCCACGAAAGCAATCCGTATGCTACACTGCACACTCAACAACTGACACGGAATCAAGTTCACCGTGATTAAGTAACCTTCCGTTTCACGATTACACGAGAAGATTACACTAAATCGGAAGCTCTTATCTCGCCAATATTATTCGATAAACACAATATTTAAACGACCTAACATACCGAATTGTTGATATCTAGTCAATTTCGTAGCATAATCGTTAACACCATTTAATTAAATTTATTAAGGCAGTAACTTTTTTGTTAACAAAATTACTATCGATCCCTCTTGTCCGTTACATAATTTCCCTGGAAAGTTACTAGCTACTTGCTAGCGACACTTAAGCAACAAAAATGCAGCTTCTGCTTGAATGATAACGATTAGATTATAGTTACACAATTCTCTAAACCGTCTATATATATTTGTTTGTTCGTTGACCTCGAGTACAGGAGGAACGGCTAAAATTATCGGTGAAATTCGAATTCTAATATTGAGTGTGAACTTTACACAGACGAATTCTTCTAAAGAATTTCATCCAAGTTATAATTTTAATCCGAAAATCCAAGCTTTAATCGTGGGAGATCAGTGGTTCAAAAGAATAGTATTTAAATTTTGACAAATCTAAAGTTGCGAACTTTAAACACTCGTAACTTTCGAACCAGTGGATTCCTAACAATGAGACTTGGATTTTTGGAATCCTCTCGTCAAAATTTACGGGATGGCGTTTAAAAAAGCAGAGATTTGCGGTCGCCTAACCGAAATGTTTATCTCGACGTGTTAATTAATCGTGGAACGAATTATTATAACGTGGTCAGTCGGCATTTCTGTAATAACAACGATTTAACATACAATATATTGTTTTTTAACACTTAATCCGTAGCTCGCACATCATCTCACTAATTGTTTATCTTTTCCTGTTTCGATTTTCCCCACCGATTTCGTTTTGTTCGTATTTATTTTTTTGAATGAGACTTGTTAAAAGTCCGTCTTGGGTCGTCTCGCCAGCCAATCAGAGATCGCGGGGATCTCGTGGACTCTTTTCTTCAACGTGCGTAGCGCGGGATAATTTTCCAAAGCGTTCCGGCCAAAAATATTCTCGAAATTCTCGAGCGCCACTGCGAACACGAAGTCTGTCCATGTGGTCTGAAAGAAAATGACGATTAATATTCTATTTATACAGAAAACTTGTCTATTTGAAAACCAATTTTCGATATTTTGAAATGCCAAATTTTTTTCTCACGACGACCTTGTATTTCCTTTGCATATGTTTGTAGAGTGTGGAAATATGAGTTCAACGAAACGTCGCGCGTCGAAACGTACATTTAACATGTACTATTTTGGAGAAAATCAAGTTTGAAAAGTACAAAATTTTTTGAAATACGATATAATAAGACGACTTACGGTGGATCCGACGGTGTAGCCTCCATTCTCGCCAACAGTTTGCTCAAACTTGTTCAAGTAGAATGGTATCGTTTCTCTCAGAAGATTCGCCTTCCTCTCTTCTTTCTTGAAGTGGTCCTCTTCGGCACGGTACTGGGATATTACTGCAACGAATCGCCGAAGATTAACGTTAACAATTAACGTTGCCAAAAATCGTAACCAGAAATATTTAACCAAATGGTTAACCATTTTGCGGTGTTGTTCTTTCCAGTTTCGAACATAATGCTCCATTTCTCCCGTTCTGCTCACCGAAAAAGTACGAAAAAATTCATGAACATTCTACTTGATAGCACGACGCAACACGGTGAATTATTTCAGAATTTTTGGTTAAAAAATCGACTTCAAATAAATCTGTAAGTCTCCGGAGTACCAGAAAAACGACAATGTTATGCTTCCGGACTTTTTAAAAATTTAGTTTGCAAACTAAAACTTATGATTCAATTAAAAGTTACGCGTGATAATTACGTAGAATGATCACAAATTTTTTCGTAATCTTTTGTCGAGCAGAACAGAAGAAATAAATCATAATACATTGAACTCTCGGAATTGTTCTTACTCCCATATTACGAAATCCAATTGTGGAAATAACATAATGCGAGAAAAGAAATACAAGCGTTTTGCTATAACGTGGTTTTTTGTCTAACTCTGTTATGGTAACGATATAATCGATCAGACCATTGAATAATCAATTTCAAACGACCGTTTCAATCGTAAATGATACCGACGCCGATTATCTTCCTCGTTGGTGCACAGAAAACTACAAGACACAATAATGTTATTCAATCGATGCACCTCGGTGTTGTTAATTAGCGTTCAAATTTTCTATTTGCTATGCGGACGACGTAAAAGGAAACAAGCAAAACCAAACTGTGGTGTACTTGAAATCCGTGGTCAAGGTCGAAAATTTTCTCAAACTATTTCTCCTTTTTCTGTTCGACAAATAATTATGAAAAAAATCATGAACATTCTAGTTAATATCACACATGACAGTAATTTATTTCTGAATTTTCGGTTTGGAAGTTCCGTTGTTAAAAATCACGAAAGCATAAGATTGCGATGGGTTGCTCAGTCCTTACGGTAGGGATACACTATGCTTTATTTCTTCTGTTCTGATCGACACATAATCACGAAAAAATTCAGGGACATTGTATTTGGTGGTGGGCACAACTGTGAATTATTTAAGAATTTTGGGTTACAAGAGCGATTTTTAAAAAAATTTTAAATATAAAATTGTGAGTGGGACCCCCAACCCTACTACTAGGGTTAGACTATGATTTATTTCTTGTGTTCCGCTGAACCAAAAATTACGAAATAATTCATGAACATTCGACTTAACATCATACATCACAGTGAATTATTTCAGAATTATTGGTTGCAGGATCGACGTTTAAAACTCGGCGGAGTCCGCAAGACAGATGACTGATATCTTCGAGATCTCAGATGTAATTGTTAAGTTTGGATTTAGAAATTGATAGTTTGTAGTGTCCACTCACTTTGCTTAAGATCGCCGAGGGTGTCGACGAGAACGTCGCACTGCATCGCCTCCCATTCGTCCCTTCCAGTCAGATTGTACTTCCTCGCCAAGTATCTTGCAACCGCGTTGCTCTGAGCTATCTGTTTCCCATCCACCTCCAGCACCGGTAGCATTCCGTAAGGCATCGCTAAGGACAAATACAGTTCCATGGAGAATGCGGAGCCACGGAGTCGATCGATACAAAATTGCACGGCCTTCGAGACCGTGATACACGGAACGTCTATTTCTGAATAGACGGCCGAATCACCAAGATTTTAATCACCCCGGCCTACTAATGGGACGCTGCGCCGTATAGTATGTCGAATGGACGTTTTAGCTACGAAAATGTTACGTCTGACGTCACTTTGTACATTTTACTCGACTGTCATCGAAGTTTCAAGTCGCTATCCCTATGATTATGATTTATTTCACCCGTTCTGCTTAACAAAAACTTACGAAAAAATTCATGGACATTCTACCCACTAGCATACATCACTGAATTATTTCAGAATTTTTGATTGTCAAATCAATTTGTAAAAAAATCCATAAGTTGACAGTTGTGGTAGGACCCCCAACCTCACTGTCTAGATTACACTATGATTTATTTCTCCTGTTCTGCTAAACAAAAATATACGAAAAAATTCATGGACTGAATTTAGTGGTGGGCACAACTGTGAATTATTTCGGAATTTATGATGTGCAAAATTCGTTTTTAAAAAAACGTGGTAAAAATCCGAAAAACTAGAATTGTGACAGGATCCCCAATATTGCTATCCAGGATACACTATAATTTATATCTGCACTTCTGATCGGCAGAAAATTAGGAAAAAATTCTTGAACATTCTACATAGTGACATAGACGTCCGTGAATTATTTCAGAATTTTTTCTTAGCAAAATCCATTGTTAAGAAAAGTAGTAATACTTCTTACATTTCTTCAGCTCCTTCTGGCGTTCCTTGGGGATCCTCTCGTCAACATAGTCGATGCCGGCGTACGCGAATATGTATCGTATATGCTCGGCACGGCCGCGGGCGTTGAAGTAGATCAATTTGTACGATGGCTGTCTCTCGTCCATTTTTCCTATCGTGATCGGAAACAATAAAACATGGTAGAATTAAGCAATTCGTCATGTTGCGCAAACATTTCGTGGAACGTGTTGAATACCATTTCCGGTATCATGCCCATTTCTTCCGTTCTGCTTGACCAAAAATTATGAAAAAATTCACAAACATACTACCCAATGGCATGCACAACAGTGAATGATTTCAGAATTTTTGATTGCGAGATCGATGTTTTAAAAAAATCTGAAACTATTCTGATTACAGGAAAATCCGGAATTTCTAACTTCTGGATTTTTCAAAACCGATTCTACGAACCAAAAATTCTGAAATAATTCACTGTTATGCATGACGTTCCGTAGAACGTTCATGAATTTTTGCATAATATTCTATCAATCAGAGCGGACGAAAGCGATCATAATTTTTGCATATCCTCTATCACAATTTTATTTTTTTAAAATGATCTTGCGAAACAAAAATTCTGAAATAATTCACAGACGTCAGTATTCTTAGATAGAATGTCCACGATTTTTCTCGTAATTTTTCGTCCGTCAGAACTGAAGACATAGATCATAACTGACCAAACATGACCCACTGTCCCATCACGGTCTGATTTCAAAGAAGAATGTACTGGAGTATCGATTTTCCAAAAACTTTCGCGGAGCCACGACAGTGCTGAAGATCCTTCGAGGATCAAGGGAAGCATTCGAAGAGTCCAAAGAGTCGCGCGTTCAACAAGTGATCTAGAGATTCGAATGGCAAGGGTGGACCTGAGAACCTCGAAGAAAGAACGCAAAAAGGATTCCATTCGACGAACGATTTGTTGATGAAAAATTTCGAACTCACCGCGGAAATTTCTCGCGCGGAGGTCGGAGGAAGTGAGCACCGTTGTGCTGGCAATGGCGGCTGCGGTGGACCAGCTGGGGAACACTGTCGCGCGGAGCTCGCACTGACGTGGACTCGCACGCGAAACGGACGAATCCGGGGTCCTCGTGTTCCTTCGACACCACTTGTTCTTCTGCCCCGTCGCGCGTCACCACCCCCTGCCGCGTCGACCACATTGCGCAACCTCCGAATATTTATGCCACCCCTGCCCTTCCCGCCCCCGTCCGCCAAAGAGCAACGCGCCACTCAGCAACCCTTTCCGTACCAAGGAACTGGTCAAACTGGAATTACTTCTTCCGTTCTGCTCAACAACAAATTACTAAAAAATTCATGGACATTCTACCTAACAACACAGACGTCTGTGAATTATTTCAGAATTTTTGGTTGAGGGGTTCAAGTTTCAAAAATCCGGAAACAAAATTATGATAGGATCCCCAACTCCACTATTTGGGTCACACTACGATTTATTTCTCGTGTTCTGCTGAACAGAAAATTACGAAAAAATTCATGAACATTGTACTTAATGCCATGCATAACCGTGAATTATTGCAGAATTTTTGATTGTGAACTCCGAGTTAAAAAATTCGAGAACACAAAATTGTCGATTTTACACATTATCCAGTACTCTCAAGGGTATGGACTTTTTTTAAACTCGATCTTGAACCGAACGTTCTTGAATTTTTTCGTAATTATTTGTTGAGCAGATCACAAGAAATAAATCATAGTGTAACCCACATATCGTAGTTGGGGTCCTATCACAATTAATCAACTTCCGGATTTATTTACAAATTGAGTTGGAAACCAAAAATTCTGAAATAATTCGCTGTTGTGCGCGTCACTAGGTAGAATGTTCATGAATTTTTTCGTAATTTTTTGTTGATTCGATAGCTGGTGAACAAATCTTTCCGCGTCTTGCGCGCCGAATTGATGATCCCGCGGGTGTTGCCGCCGCGTTTAACGCGTTTCCATGTGACGCTGTATTCGACGGCGTAAACGACCACGTGAACGGGGGAATGCGACGAGCACACGTTCGACGTTGCACATCGTTATGCTCGGGTCGGTTAATTGGTCAGAGCAAGCCAGTTAGTTTCATTACGTTACCTCCATCTTCGTGGGTTTCGCACAATAGAGGCCTCTTCCAACATCGGGGCCACTAGGACTGGCTAGGCCTCTATATCCGAGCGAGACGTATCCCTATACTAATCCCAGCCACCCAGTCTAGACCTAACGAGAGGACCTCAAGGTCATCGTTGCTTTGTGTTCATAAATCTTTATAGAAATCAACAAACACTGTGGTGGTTGAAATATGTTACTCAAGGTTACGTTCCTCGAGACCTCAAGGTCAACGACGTTTCAAAAAATTCATGAACATTACACCTGGTCGCACGGAAGACTGTGAATTATTTCAGAATTTTTGATCGACGGATCAATTTATTAAAAATCTGGCAACCTGAAGTTGCGGTAGGTTTAAGATATCCCATCCTCGCTATCTAGTTTACACTACGATTTATTTTTCCTGTTCTGTTTGACAAAGAGTTATGAAAAAATTCACGAATGTTCTACCTAATAGCATACAGCACTGTGAATTATTTTAGAATTCTGGGTTGCAGACCCAATTTTTAAAAAATTCGTGAACATCAAATTTTGATGTTCAATATCTAGGTTAGGCTATGATTTATTTCTACTGTTCTGATCGACGAATAATTGCAACAAAAAATCATGAACGTTCTAATTAATAATACTGACGTCTGTGAATTATACAGAATTTTTGGATGTGAGATTGAGTTTTTCAAAATGCGGAAGCATAAGATTGAGATGGGATACCCAAACCCGACTATCTGGGTGACATAATGAATTATTTCTTCTGTTGTGCTTAACAGAAAATTACGAAAAAATTCATGAACATTCTGGTTATTGCCAAGCATAACAGTGAATTATTTCAGAATTTTTGGTTGGCAATTCGATGTTTGCAAAAATCTGAAAGTATTAAATATTGGAAAATCGGCGATTTAATGATTTCTGAAAATTGATTCTCTATCGTTTTTGTTGAAACGAATCTCTGAATGAGCCTGTATAAGGCAGCGGTCAAGAACGAATTGTGCTGCACGCACATCGCGTATTTCCTCCGAACGTCGTGAAAAACCGGCCGACAAAGAAAATGACGCGACGGAACACGACGTTACTTGCCAAGGATCGTCGAGGGCATCGTTAATGACCCGCCATAAGTGGCGAAGAATTGTATGGTTGCACGGTTGCCCTGATCGGTCGCAGGGTCTCTCTAAAATGCGGGCCACACGTCCGCAAGTTTTGTTACCGTTCGAACGAGCGAGGTGACAGAGCTTAGTGCAAGGTTAGTCGGCGATGAGTGAAGTGCCAGTCTTGTGGCCAGTCCTCTCTCTGTTTATCGGTAGCGGCTAGGACCGGAAGGATCTCAGCGGGATACCTGCCGTGTGAGTCTGCTTGCACACTTTTAACTCCATCCGACTCCTCTGTTCGTCACACGTCCCACATGGACTCGAGCGACAAGAATTTTCCGGGGTTTCAATGAAAATTCATTGTTGCAACCCAAAATTCGGAAAAAATTCATAGACGTCTGTGAAATTGGGTTGTATGTTCAAGAATTTTTTCGAAATTTTTTGTTCGTCAGAACAGGAGATACAGAGCATAATCTGCGTGTAGTCTAACCTAGATGGTGTTGAGGTTGGGGATCCTGTCACACTTACGTTTTTGATTTTTTTTTTAATCAACGCGGCGATTGAAAATTCTGGAAAAAATCACAGACGTCTGCGAGATGAGGTAGAATGTTCATGAATTTTTTCGTAATTATTTGTTGACCAGAACAAGAGATATAAATCATAGTGTAACACAGATAGTGAGGTTGGGGATCCCACCACAATCCCTATGCTTTCAGATTTTTGAAAAACAAATCTTCCAAACCAAAAATTTTGAAATAATTCACTGTTGTACGTGACATTACGTGGAGTTTTCACGAATTTTTTCATAATTATTTGTTGACCAGAACAGAAGATATAGAGCATAGTGTGTAACCCATATAATGAGATTGGGAATGCTATCAGAACCTCATACTTTCGGATTTTTTGGAAGATCGACTTTGCAACGAAAAATTTTGAAATAATTCACTGTTGTACGCGCACTAGGTAGAATGTTTACGAATTCTTTCATAATTTTTCGTTCAGCAGAACAGCAGAAATCGATGATAATTCGGTGAACCGTGCTCACTCTGTACCTCGTGTCTACAGCAGATATCTTACGTTTTCCGCTTTAATTTGAATTTCGCGCGTCGGGCCCAATGGCGGTGACGACGGGGCGGTCCTTTTCCTCCGTTTCTGTGAATTCGGCCCGCGAATGGAAATTTCGATAGAGTTCGATTACCATCGCAATAGTTTGCACGCGAAATTCCCTCGGTCGGCCAGTCGGTTATGCAATCCTGTTTCGAAGTTCCGTGGAGGGACGCGTTGGTCAAACAATGGGTGCAACCTGACCTACGTGGTGATTGCTATTAATCTTCTCAAATTATTTTGTTGTCCCGTTCCGCGTGGCTTCCTTGCTTTTCAGAATGTTCCGAACGGTTACTTGAAACCTTGTCTTGGTTGTGTAGCCTAACTCGCGTTCCCGGTCGACCTGATTTGTCTGGATCCGTTCGACCCGGCCATAGACTCGTTGCCAACAAACAAATGTCTTACGTCAACTCTGTATTTATTATACTTTTTTAAAAAATATTCTTCTACTTATGTTCGTAGCTTAATTTATATGAAAAAAGGTGGCTCGTTATTTCGGCGCATGGCAGTTCCTAGGCATATTCGCGGCAGATCCATAGCAGATTGATGTACGGTATAATTTAACCCTGACAAACACAATTTAATGAAATAGAGATGTAGAAATGCAATAATTGTTTTTACTAACTTTTTTGTAATGGAAGAAAGCTTGCTAATAAGAGAATAATTGAAACCAATCACGCGTAAAAGTGTATCGGGGATCGACGTCACCGTTAGCACAATGTTTGACCCTTGATTTCAGGCGACAGACCACTTGCCGCGAATCTAAAAGCGGTTAGGTTCACTTTAAAAACGATCGATCCGCGTCGAAATCGATTGATTTGCTATTGCGGGGGCAGTCCGGGGGCCCGGCTCGGCCCGACTCGATGCTGCTTACGCAAACAGGGATGGCGAAATAACGTCAATTGCGAAGAATTACATAAGAGGCTGTATTTCTTCTGTTCCACTGAACGAAAAATTACTAAAAAATTCGTGAATGTTCCTCCGAATGGCGGGCGTGCCGGTGAATTATTTGAGAATTTTTTGTATGGGAGATCCGTTTTTTAAAAAATCCGGAAGCATAAGGTTGTGATAGGATCCCCAACCTCACTATCTGGGTTACACTATGATTTATATCTCCTGTTCTGGTCAACAAATAATTACGAAAAAGTCATGGACATTATACCTGATGCCACGTACAACAGTGAATTATTTCATAATTCTTGGATCCAAGGTCGAGTTAAAAAACAATCCAGAAAAACAGAACTGTGATAGAATCCCCAACTTTGCTATGTGGGATAGATACACGATGATTTATATCTCCGTTCCTGATTGACTAAACGTTACGAAGAAATTTATGAACATTCTAGTTAGTAGCATACACGACTGTGAATTATTTCAGTATTTTTGGTTCGGGAATACGTTGTTTTTAAAATCCGGAAGCATAAGGTTGTGATAGAACCCCCCAACCTCACTATCTAGGTAGAGGCCCTTCCATACACTTCCGTTAGGCGCCGGCTAGAGTTTTTGGGTATCCATACATTTCCGGCAACTTTTTTCTCCCCGCTGCCTATGCCAAGACTCCGAAAAACGCCGAAAACAGTATTCTCCTGGAGAATACTGTCCGGCGACCGGCGCACAGTGTCACGAGCTATTGACAAAAATCGGAAAAGTCACTGGTTCATATCGATTGAAAACTATGTTCATACTATGTCAAAATGTCCAAATAAATCATTTTTTGAAAAAAAAATTCAAAAAATCCAGTAGGAAACTAATTACAAGCGAATCTGTAAACGAAAATTTGGAAGATGAAATAGTACATCAGTTCATAGCGTAACTTGTTTACGTTGTATTATAAACAAAAGACATTTGTAAGAAATAATCTTTTTAGAAAATGATGGGTAAGGGTTGGCTAATTATAATTTATCTTCAAAAATTTTGTAATACTTATGCGCTATTTAATAATTAATCTGAAATGAAACCATTAAATTTTATTGGTTCCCTTAATCTTTAGTAGAGGATAAAAAAAAAAGGTGTCAAAACGTGTCGGCGATTTTTTTGCGTTGTATTGGTAAGATAGTATATTTTGATATTATGTAAATCTTAATTGCGAAATCTTGCGAAAAACAGAGTTATTTAACAAAATATGTAGCAAGAACTGGTCATTAATAGTATACTTATATATTAATAATGATACTTAAAAATAGTAAATACTATTTACTCGTAAACTTTGATTAAGTATGACTACTCATTTGTTTATAAAAGCGAATTATGATTAAAGAATGTTTAGACCAGAGCGAATAGTCCTACTTTTAGTCAGTAGCGGCAGGCATAGCAGACAAAGAGTGTATGTGTGTCGAGGAGGCGAATGTTATAGGAGTTTAAAACGAAGTTTCAGTTTCGGAAGAACTGAACTGAGAATTCATCTACTGAAAACCAGCAATAAAACAAAATTTTGTTTATAAATATCGTTTTACAATGTTTAAATAAATTACTATATTTATAATAATATCATGTTCAGATTGCTTTCAATATAAATGAAAAAACCCACTTTGTTTCATGTCTCTATCATAAACAGAACAAAAGTTATTGAATTTTGTCCAAAAAACAGGCTTTTCGTGACACTGTGCGGCGGCACGAGGGCAGAATTTAATATTTATTTAAAAAGCTATTAAGTAGAACTTATCAAAGTTCTCCAAACTATCAAAACGTTCCAATGTACATTTTTGAATACGACAGGATGTTTGTGTCTAGGAGCTAGATGAATTAAAATAGATAAGATTTACAGGAGAAACAGAGACAGCATCGGAACAATATCTTCGACGATCAGTATCTCGCAGATCGTTATACCGGCAATTTCATCGATCGTTCTGTTAACAGCTGTTTATAGCTAATATAGTTAATATTTTTTTTCTTGTACATTGAAAATATGGCAAAAAGTTGTTGCAAATTATGGAAAAACGGAATCTCAAAAAAGGATGAATCGCAGAATATGATCATACCCTCAAAAATAATTTTCACACTTCAAACGATATTAAATATAAAAATGTATTTTGACACATAAAAAAAAATTCTTTTTAAATTTTGCAGAAAAATTTTTTTTTCTAAATTTTCAATATAGAATTTTGTACATGTTTAGTTCAAGTACTGTTCAACTTTTCATTCGAAACATTTTGTCATCAGATTATTCGAAACTCTTGAAAAGTAGTGACAATGGAATGGTTTGATTACGATGCACAGAGTTGAGGTAGGTGTACAAACTCTTCACAGCTTTCATTCAGTTATCATCTAGATTAGTATTGTTATTAATATTTGAATATTACCAATCATTTTGTAAGTTTTTTTTAAATACATTGCGACTTTCGGCGCGATGCTCATATTGCTACTCACATTAGCTTAACTCTATAATACGGACAAATGTGGAACCAATTCTTCTTGGACTATGATCGTAAACCATTATCGAATCTAATGGTACAAAAAAGAGTGCTAGCTTCAGCTGAATCGTATACCAAAATCGGCAATAAAGTTTTGAAATCGAAACAAACTTACAGACTGATTGGTAATGTTTAAATATTAATAACAATACTAATCTAGATGATAACTGAATGAAAGCTGTGAAGAGTTTGTATACCTACCTCAACTCTGTTCAGTGTAATCAAAGCATTCCACCATTGTTACTACTTTTCAAGAGTTTCGAATAATCTGATGACAAAATGTTTGGAATGAAAAGTTGAACAGTACTTGAACTAAACCTGTACAAAATTCTATATTAAAATTTAGAAAAAAAAATTTTCTGCAAAATATAAAAATAATTTTGATTTTTTATATGTTCAATACATTTTTTATTTGATAATATTATAGCTGCCACCAAGACGAATCCAACGACCTACTTTTTTATGACTCAGAGCACATAGATTAACGCTACAATATTTTATTCCTAATAATTTATTTTCATTTTATGTGTCTAATATATTTCTAATAATTATTTTAAATCATTATTTAAGTAGAATTTTTACCAAGAGGTGTGAACGTTTCTCATTACCATGATGTTGTAAAGGAAAGCTATCGATAGTTCATCCGAAGAGTCGTAGAGCCCATAGAAAACTTTTTTACTGCCACGCACAGCAGAAAGTCGTCACCCGCTTGTGGTTTATGGCCTGTCCGACTCTAAGGAAAAGTATCGGACGAAAATCGAACGAACACCGCCGGTTGTGGACGGTCTCACTTAAACCTGGGTAACAATATTTTGCCGGACTCCGGCACAGGACGTGTATGTAGAGACCTTTAAGGTCTAGTAACACTATGATTTATTTCTTTTGTTTTTCTGAACAGATAACTATAAAAAAAATCATGAACATTCTCGTTGATAGCATACACAACTGTGAATTATTTCAGACTTTTTGGTTTGGAAGATCCATTCTTAAAAAATCCACAGAGATTGAGGTAAGATCCCCAACCTCACTGTCTGGGTTAGACTATGATTTATTTCTCCAGTTCTACGGAACAGAAAAATATGAAAAAATTCATGAATGAAATTCATTCTACCTAGTGGCATACATCACTGAAAATTATTTCAGAATTTTTCGTTTGGAAGATCAATTTTTTAAAATCTGGAACCATAAAAATTGTGTCTATAACTTTAAAAAAATTCATTTTTTAACCAAAAATTCGAGAAAAAAATCGTTGACAGTTCCTTCGATTTTCGCACAAAAATTCGGACGCACTGGCGTCAAGGTCACGCAGCTCGTGGTGTTGCTCGCGATTAGTCATAATGGCAATTATTTTATTGTGCAACGTTTCCCTTGTTACCAATTGAATTCCCGGTTTCCGCGAGACGGCTGCTCGACACGCCCGCGTCTTTAACGTTAAACACCTTGAATATCAATGCCCGTTACGTCCGATATACGCAAGCAGCTCAATTTCAATGATGAAATCGTTCGGCGCGGTATCGCGAAACTGGGAAGAAAAAAATCGTGTATCGAGGGCGTGACTACAAACTTGTTTCTCTCGAATATCTCCTAAACTATCCGCCGCATCAAAAAATATGTTAAACAAAACATGTAGATCTGAACTGGCTGCGTCTTTTATGTTGTATCACTTTTCCTCATAGTACAACCAGTTTTCGAGATAATTGGAACAATGTCAGTGAAGTATTACTTATCTCGCCAATCATTCATTTGATGCTCAGAAAATAGTTTTTCCGAATATCTTCTAAACTATGTACCGTGTCGAAAAGTATGTCAGATGAAATCTATAGATCTTGATTGGCTCCGTTTTTCATGTTCTACCACTTTTTGTCATAGAACAAACGGTTACTGAAAAAATTGAGAAGAACTTCCGCGGCGTGTCAGTTATCTCGACCGGCGTATTGCTTAAGAACACATTTTTCGATATTTCTCGTAACATAACTTTCGAACTTTCGTGTAACATATTTTGCGATGCGGTTAATGGTTTCGAGAAAAACGATTTTCTTTTAATTATTTGGAACTACTCTGATGGGACGAGGTACAAGAAATTTTGATCGAAATTTTTGCCAAGGGTACATAGCAGCAGCCCAATGCACCATGCACTGTAGACAGTAATGCTATGCAACGCGATTTTTCGTAAATCTCAACTCATTGTGATTCCCCAGAACAGCTTTTCCGCGTTCGCTGTTTTCCTGTAACCGGATCACTCGTCGGCGGCAGTCATTCAGGGGAATGCAGTCCAACCTCCGCGTAAAAGACGACAATTCTGTTGAATCCCTTCCACTTCGCTGTGAGAACTACTATTCAGGGTATTCTACGTAACTGGCGATTTCTAGATCATCTTCCGCATTTTTTAAACAATCGAATTTACAACGAAAAATTCTGAAATTATTCGCCGTTATTTATGGCATTAAGTAGAATGTTCATGAATTTTTTCGTAAGTTTTTGTCAAGCAGAACAGGAGAAATAAATCGTAGTCTACCCCACATAGTGAGGTTGGGGGTTCTACCGCAATTGTCAACTTCCGGATTTTTTTACAGATTGATTTTGCAACTAAAAATTCTGAAATAATTCACAGTCGTGCGTTCCACTAGGTAGAACGTTCCTGAATTTTTTCGTAATTTTTTATTCGAGAAAACCAATTATTTTGTAGTAGATTCGTATTCAAATCGTGCAGATCTATCGATAAATTGTTGGATCAAAATTAGAAATTCAAATCAGTATGGTGCAGCGTTAATTGGTCAATCGACAACAGGACAAATAATATATCCTCCTCACACCTACGTCGGGCACATGCTTATCACGATCAAGCGTGTTTCTACATTTTTTTCTCCTTGTTCTTGAAAGGAATCACCCATACTGTGCAACCGTCGATCATTTTTTTCCGTCCGTGTAATATCGATCGAGTCAGCCTAGCGTGACCAAGCAGACTCACCCAAGGATACCGCTGAAAACGCGCCGTAACGCGGAATGAATTGAATTACGCGCGCCGTGCCGCGCCGGAAGCCGAGAGAAACGTCGCGTCGTCTGCTTTGAGACACGTGACCTACTAAAACGTGCCTCATAAAATCGTTTTTCTCAAACGTCTATCAAACTATTTATCGCATCAAAAAATGTGTTAAATAAAAGCTGTAGATCTGAACAGCCAGCGTTTTTTATGTCGTACCGCTTTTCCGTGTAGGACGTACCGTTTTCGAGAAAAATCGAGAAAAATGTGTTCTTAAGCAATACGCCGGGCAAGATAACTGACACGCCGCGGAAGTTCTTCTCAATTTTTTCGAAAACTATTTGTTCAACATAATAGACGTAGGTAGTCCAGATCTACAGGTTTCGTCTAACATACTTTTCGACAGGGTACATAGTTTAGAAGGTATTCTTAAAAAAAACTATTTTATGAGCATCGAATGAATGATGGGCGAGATAAGTAATAGACATTTCCCCAATTATCTCAAAAACCGGTTGCTCAAGGAAGAAAAGTGAGAGGACACAAAAGACGCAGCCAGTACAGATCTACAGGTTTTGTTGAACATATTTTGCGATGTGGCGAATAGTTTAGGAAATAATCGAGAAAAAGTATTTTATCTGAGTGGAGGCACATACTTAAAAAATGTATAACAAGAAATATTTGTCACGTAGGATTTTCCTTAGCTTTCTATTTCTTTCCTTGACGCACGAACATTCCAGCAATAACACGAACGAATTGAGGAAATGTTCCATTGCGATCTCTGAGCGAAGAAATAGCTGTTACCAAGTCAGAAATAATAGTAGGTTTAATATAAGTAAACGTAAACGCTATATATTCTGATGTAGTAATTACAAATTGGAACGAAAAGTTACGAAAAAATTCATGGACATTCTACGTGATATTATACATCACCGTGAATTATTTCAGAATTATTGGTCGCAGCGTCGATTTTTTGAAAAATCCGAAATATATAAAATTGTGATAGGATCCTCAAATCTAGGTATCTGGGTGACACTATAATTTATTTCTCCGATTCTGATTGACGAAAAATTACGAAAAAATTTGTGAACATTCGAATTAGTAGCACACACAACAGTGAATTATTTCTGAATTTTTCGAACGGCCTTTTCGCTGTAGCAGCGATGTAACAAATCGTTTCTATGGTCGATGACATTTCGATTTATACAAATACATTCGCGTTATATAAATACAACAGGATACCATGCAATTTATGCATAGACGTTAACGACTTTGCAGGAAAACGAGGAGAATTTCAAGTTTCACCGCGTACACGCAGTTGACGTCATATAGGGTTAGAAAATCTATTAGAACATCTATTTGTTCGTTCTATTAATAGAGAAAGAGAAAGCAAGGCGTAAATTACAAAGATGCAGTAAAAAATTAATTTCGAAATGAAAAATTTATTCGAAGCACAACATTCTTGGAACACCCTGTACATGTTAAATCTGTAAGCATTAGGATTTTGTGTCACCGCTTAAAATATATTTGTTTCTCTATGGTTAATTAAGAATTGTTCTCGGAAGGGTTATCCCCAAAATTCATTGACCGAGGCAATTGATCTCTTAAATAGCCAATTTCGTGGTGTCAATTACACTAACCGTTTCTATTGGAAACAACTGTCTGAAAACTGGCACTATTCTATTACCAAATACTTTCGTTTATTAGTGAGATTTCTGTGTCCTTCATCACGAAATTGATAATTTCTTCTATTCTGCTGAACGGAAACTGACAAAAAAATTCATGAACATTCTAATTAACCACCGTTACCATGGACGTGTATCACGCGACTTCATGATAAGGTCACAGACGTGTAAATACGCGACACAATGCCGCTTCCGAGGTGCCACTATTGTGAAGCGGCATTCGTCATCCGTGGCACCTCGGAAGCGGCATTGCGTCGCGTGTTGACACGTCTGTGACCTTATATGAACGGTTTCGAAGTCGCGTGATAACACGTCCGTGGTAACAAAGTGGTTAATAGCATACATCACTGTGATTTATTTCAGAATTTCAGGTTGAATGATCTATTTTTTAAATAATCCGGAAGTTAATCATTGTAATACGATCCCCAACCTCGCTATACAGGTTACACTATGATTTATTTCTACTGTTCTGCTCGAGAAAAAGTGACCAAAAAATTCATGGATATTCTACAAGGGGGAACAAACAACAGTAAATTATTTCAGAATTTTTGGTTTGCAAGATCCATTTTTTAAAAATCCGGAAGCATAAACTTGTGATTGTATATCCAGCCCTGGGTTGTTTAGCAATATAAACAATATTTTCTGGGTTTCTATTCGACAAAAAAATATGAAATAATTCACAGTGATGTATGCTGTTAGGAAGAATGTTCATGAATTTTTTTCAGAATTTTTTCTTGTGCAAATAACGCGTAAAAAAATAAATACAGAATGGCATCACACTAGGGCACGTGTTCCGGTGTGTAGAGGACGCCACAGTTTCTAATACAAGATGGCCGACGAGTTTAGACCCCTTCCGTCTTTTGCCACGTCCCCTCGGAATCATGCAAAGTCGTTTAAGTTCGTGGTTCAAATCGTCTTTACTCTTGCGTGAGCGCGAGAGCGGAGTGGAGGCTGCCTCATGGCTCGTGGCAGGGACACTGGCATCTTCCTTCATCGTTCTCTGCCGTGAACCGGTTTCAAACTTGTCTACGCGACTTCTGGCAATCGCTGAGACGACCTTCTTCAGGTTATTCGACGTTGGATACTTTTATTAGCTTCATACCGATGAGCATGATGTTCGAAGAACCACGGGATTTCCCGGAGCGGTTATCCCTTTCAAGGTCGCCCATCTGGTTATTACCGAACAAAAAGTTACGGAAAAATTCATGAACATTTTACGTGATATTAGACATCGCATTGAATTATTTCAGAATTTTTGGTGGCAAAATAGAGTTTTGAAAAAATCCGTGAGCCCTTGAAGTACTGGAAAACGTGGGAACTCGACAATTCTATGTTCTCGGATTTTTTTTAAATTGGATTTTCAAACCAAAAATTCTGAAATAATTCACTGTGATGTATAATATCACGTGGAATGTCTATGAATTTTTTCGTAACTTTTGGTTCAGCAGAACAGAATAAACAAATCATAGTGTAACCCAGCTAGTAGGGTTGATGGTCCCACTCACACTTTTATGTTTACGAATTTTTGAAAAATGGATACTGCAAACCGAAAATTCTGAAATAATTCACAGTCGTGTGTGCTATCAACTAGAATGTACATGATTTTTTTTCGTAAGTTTTCGTTAAGCAGAACAGGAGAAATAAATGATAATGTGACCCAGACAGTGAGGTTGGGGAATCCTATCAAAACTTCAAGCTTCCGGATTTTTAAAAAATTGATCTTTGAACCGAAAAATAATTCACGAAAACAATTAATTGCGGAAATAATTCACTATTATGTATAGCATTGTGTAGAATGTTCCTGAATTTTTGTCGTAACTTTTCGGTGAGCAGAAATGGAGTATCAAAAATGATTTCGTGTCCTCTACGCTGACTGTACTTCCGGGACAAATTGTGAACATACTGTGGCACACATTCCGCGGCATTAAGACTCTCCGATTTACGAGGAGTGCAACATCATTAATCAACCGCCGCGATCACTAATGCAAATGTTTTCGTCTGAAGAAGTGGCGGCGGGGGTCTCGCGACACAGATGATTCCCGAATGTTTACTTCCTTGTGGCAGACAAATCCCCGCTGGTGTAAGCACACATAATCCCCCAGGTGTTGCAATACACTGTTAACAGTTGCAGCTCGATATAGTTCGATGTAACATAATTATCAACTGAGTACCTTTCCGCGGACGAATCTGTGTTAAGTTCGCGCCTTCCGAGCGCAAGATAAGGATTTTATCAATGTGCCTAAATTTATCTCGGCGTTTCAAGTCTCCGAGACAATACAGGGTGGCAATTTAATTTACAACACCATCCAGTATTGGAAATTACGATTAGGTGAGAAGAAGAATTCTGTGCAAATACACTTAAAAATTCTACAATTACCGATTCACCGGTACTCGGACGACTTCCGTTTTTTTTTTAAACACTATCTCACACACCAAAAATTCTGAAATAATTCCCAGTGACGTATGCTACTCGGTAGAATATTCGAGAATTTTCTCGTAATTTTTTGTTTAGCAGAACAACCCTAATTTATTAATATTAATTTGGAAACCTTGAAGACGATGCTCAAGGTTAATTTTCTGACCGCTTCTTATATATATATTTTTTATTAGAAAAATAGCACAAAAATTGACTTTGAGCATAATTTTCAAGGTTCCTAAATAAACAGCTCTATCGTCGATAAAAATATGACCAATTTCTTAGTTGTTATCGCGCTATTCATAAGACAACCGTCGAGTGTTTACGCATTAGCTCGACACTCTATGTACACACTTGTCGAGTCTGAAACATTTGTCGTTATCTGAGTTTAATGATGCCGCTTTCGTTTATCTATGCTAACACGCCAGGCACCGAAAGCCTAGGCAACGTATATTATTGGCTTCGTTGCATCAGAATTTTCTGCAATTTTATTTCCGATATTTCTTCGAATAGTTTTTCTGGAACAGCTTCGAAACTGTTTACCCAGTCGAAAAATGGGTCAGACGAAACCTGTAGATTTGGACAGGCTCCGTCTTTCGTGTCGTATCACTTTTTCTCGTAGAACAAACGGTTTTCGAAAAAATTGAGAAGAACTTCCGCGGCGTGTCAGTTCTCGCGCCCGGCGCATTGCTTAAGAACACATTTTTCGATTTTTCTCGAAAACGGTTCGTTCTACGAAAAAAAGTGAAACAACCGAAAATACGCAGCCTATCGAGATCTACAACTTTTGTCTGACACACTTTTCGACGCGGCGAATAGTTTAGAAGATATTCGAGAAAACCCCCCTTTCTGCCGTCACGTGCCGGACTGCGATGGAGGGGTGGGGGATAGTGTCGCGGAGGGGGAAGGCATAGTGTGGGGACACAAGTTCCGATCTTTGGACCCTCTGATCTGTGTAATGCTGTTGTAATTCGTTTCGTTTAATTATTTTCTCGAGAAGAAATTTTGATTTCAGTCGATCAAGGATCGTTCGAACGATTAATCTGAGATTATTAATAGCGCACGCGACGATCAATTATTCAGGAGCGGAGAGCAGTTTTTCCGTGATTTCATAAACGCATTAGAGGAAAGTGTTGATTGTAATTTTCACGGAACACAGGAGAACGCTTTTTAATGCCTCAGCCCGATGTAATTATATCGGCATTGGCGTTCAAGGACGTCAATTCTACGCGGAACAATCTATGGATAACTCTGATACTAATTGCTTATTGCATTCACCATTCCTGCAAGCCTCTGCGTTCTTATTCGATTTTTGTCCATTCTCGTTTGCAAAAATCATCCTTTGCAACAACGTCGCACCGAACAGATTTCTTTGCAAGTTATTCTCTAGACGAAAAATTACGAAAAAAATCATGAACATTCTGCCTACTGGCATATATCACTGCGAATTATTGCAGAATTTTTCGTTTGCAAGATCGAGTTTTAAAAATTCCGGAAGCAAAACATTGTGATAGGATCTCCAGTCCCACTAGATAAGTTACATTATGATTTATTTCTCCTGTTCTGGCCAACAAGAAATTACGAAAAGTTCTACCTAATGGTACGTACAACCGTGAATTATTTCAGAATTTTTGATAGCATATTATTAAATCTTCAAAAACATCTGGAAGTCCAAAATTGTGATAGGGTTTCCAACCTTGCCCTCTAAGATACACTATGATTTATTTCTCTTGTTCTGCTTGACAAAAAGGTACGAAAAAATTCATGAAAGTTCTACCTAATGGTACACACAACCGTGAATTATTTCAGAATTTTTGATAGCAAAATAAATCTTCAAAAGAATCCGCAAGTCCACAATTGCGATAGGGTCCCTACCCTCATTATCTAGGTTACACTATGATTTATTTCTCCTGTTCTGGTCATCAGAAAATTACGAAAATAATCATGAACATTCAATATAATTGGATTCATCACTGGGAATTATTTGATAATTATTTAAAAGCGTTACACGCGACGCGCGTCACGAGAAAACCCGGCGTCAAGTGCGTCAGGGACAAGGACAAGGGCGGGAACAGGTGTTGAGGTCGGGTTACCGTGAGTGGTTCTCCAGTGACGACACGGGGCCCGAAGCCCCGTCGTCCAATGGCGGCGCAGCGTGTCAATGGTGGGGGCTCGACTTTCGTGCGCTATAAAGCCCCACTAATTGCCCACGCCACGAACAGTCCGTGCGTGCCCCTTTTTAAACGACGATGTAGCGCGCCGTCCGAAAAAAAACTGAACACTCCGGGATCGCGCGCGTACACGTAGTTGATCGCGTCTAGATCGAGCACGTGTCCCGTCCGTACACAGAGAATCTCTTCCTGAATGCGCAAGAATTATTCCGTGGCTGGTTTTTGTCGTAGACGATCCATCGAAACATCAATCGTAGTGAGGAGAACAGTTGTTAGTTCCTCGCCAGATTTTGTTCCATCTTCGTTCGCGACAGACAGGACCGGACTTTCGCTGAAAAAGATACCGAAGTGAAACCGCACGCTGAACTGGTAAATCGAGATCAACCACGACGCTTTACTAGATACTTTAAATTTTTCCGGGTCTCTGATCGACAGAAAGTTAGGAAAAAGTTCATGAAAGTTCTACCTAATGGCAGACACCACTGAGAATTATTTCAGAATTTTTGGTTGCAAACCAAATTTTCAAAAATTCGTGAACATCAAATCGTGAGTAGGACCCGCAACCTAAATATCTAGGTTAGACTCTAATTTATTGCTACTGTTCTGCTTGATAAAAGTTACAAAAAAATTCATGAACGTTCTACCTGTTAGTACGTATAACAGTGAATTATTTTAGAATTTTTGATGGGATTTAAAAACTTCTGAATGTCTGAAATTGTGATAGGGTCCCCAATCTTGCTCTATAGGTTACACTACGATTTATTTCTTCTATTCTGCTGAACGAATAATTACGAAAAATTTCATGAACGTTCTTCCTAGTGACATACGCATTAGTGAATTATTTCAGACTTCTCAGTCACGGATTAAATGTTTAAAATATCCGGCAGAAAAGTCTGTCTTTCACGGTCTGTCCAGTTTTGCATTCAAAGTGATATGTTTTGTTCTCTGCGCAACTATAGTTCATACAGAGGCAATCGGTATTTTAAATCGATTTGCACTGGTTTATTGCTACTCTTGCACGATGCGACTATTATTACTTCCTAAGTATGTGCTTGTTTGCCTACGTTATCTCTGTTCCCTCGACACTTCGCCTGAGAATTGTGCTACCTCGAAAATCCGACAGAATTTAAATAATGCATCGACTAAACAAAAAATTGAAAGGTTCGAATAACGTCAAAATTTTTTCGTGACACCTCCTACATAAGAAAATTATATAAATCGAATTTTCTCTGTTATAGTGCATCGGACATATACGTTTCGACCTATCGTTGGATTTGTCTTTTCACGCTCTACAACAATCCGCGAATAAACTACCAGATTATCGTAAAAAAAAAACATTTCCAACTCTGAAATTTCGAAAATTGGATTCCAAAAAAATATTTTTCTTTGCTTTTGGATTCACTTCGTCTAATGGTACAACTTTTGTTCGACACATTTTATCATATTTTTGTTAATAAGAAAAATGTCTCGAGAAAATCTTAACGAAAGTTTCTAATTTTAAAAATTGATTTTCTACGTTATAGTACGTCGTAGGTATACGTTCCGACCTATCGTTCGATTTGTTTTTTGTTACAAGGTCATCGCAAGAAAAATATCAGAATAGAAATAATTCATCGAATTATCATAAAATTGAAAGATTAAAATGACGACGTCACGGCTCGGGAGAGTGGAGACGGAGCAGCTCTGGGAAATCGTATGCAAAATCATGGATTTGTGCTGCGACCGTGTTATTAATTTATTATTGTGTCTCCGGAACGGTGCCGTTCTTCAAGGCGCTCAGTTTCTGTGTAACCAGTTGCTGAAGGCATACTAGTTCCTAAGCTCAGTGCACGGAATGACGATTCTGTCAGCTGCAACGGAAGTAAATAGTCCAATCATGATACACGACATGACTCGTTTCATTCCGATACATTTCAATCCTTTTCTGTCACTTTAATTGCGGACTGATTACACAAAGACTATCTCGGTGTCTTTTTCTTCTGTTCTGCTGAACCCAACATTACGAAAAAATTTATGGATATTGTAGGTGATATTATACAGCACAGTGAACTATTTCAAAGTTTTTGGTTGTGAAACCGATTTTTGAAAAATTCGTGAACATAAAATTGAGAGTGGGACCCCCAACCCTACTGGCTGAGTTAGACCATGATTTATTTCTTCTGTTCTGCTGAACCAAGAGTTACGAAAATACTCATGGATATTCTAGGTGACATTATACACCACAGTAAATTATTTTAGAATTTTCAGTTGGAAAATAAATTTTTAAGAAAATCCGAAAGCATGTTTTATCTCACACTTGAAAAGAACTTGAGTTTCACTTAATCATCTATATATCGTGTTGCAGAGTAGTGCAAAAATGCTTACGTTTATTACGTTGATAAAATGCTTGCATTTATAGAGAAAAACAATCACGGCAAAGAGATTTCTCTTTTGAAGTCAAAAAATGGTTTCTAAAGGACAAAATTGATCGGAAAAAGCACTTGATTAGAAACGCAATTATCGATAGACCAGCCGCTTTTTCAAATGGTGGCTAAATCAACTTTCATATTACACATACACGTGTTACACACATTGATCGCTCACTATCTGACGGTGATAATGGCGATATACATTCTAAGCACTTAATTATCATTTCCGGTAGATCTCTCAATGACAAATTTACTTCTTTTATCGGATCTATAACGGTGTGGCTTCCCTTCACCTTTACATTTCCGTCTAGTCTGGACTGCTTAACAAAAAATTACAAAACAATTCATGAACATTCTCCGAAGTGGCACATGCAACTGTGAATTATTTCAGAATTTTTAGTTGCAAATTGAATATCAAAAAAAATCCGGAAGTTTAAAATTGTGACAGGATCCCCAAACTCACTATCTTAGTTACGCTATGATTTATTTCTCCCGTTCTGCTGAACAAAAACTTCCGAAAAATTCATGGACATTCTACCTAGTGGGATGCATGACAGTGTATTATTTCGGAATTTTTGGTTGCAAAGCCGACTTTTAAAAAAATCCGGAAGTAGGATCCCCAGTCTCACTATCTAGGTTACACTACGATTTATTTCTCCCGTTCTGTTTGATAAAAACGTAGGAAAAAATTCATGGACCTCTCACCTAGTGGGATGCATGACAGTGAATTATTTCAGAATTTTTGGTTGCGAAGTTGATTTTTAAAAAAATGCGGAAGTATATAATTGCGATAGTATCCGAAGCCACACGAACGAGGATTTCTTTTTTTTCGTGAGGACTCGCCATGAGCCTAATCCGTCGCCGTATAATTTCCATGAAGTAATATATCGCTAATTTCCAGAGATCGAGATAATGACAGTCATGGTGGAGTCCATGAAAGCGGAGGAGGGCGAACGCCCGAAGATCACAGCCTTCGACGACATCCTACCGTACGTCGGCGAGGCCAGCCGCTACCAATGGTTCCTCTTCATTCTGCTACTGCCCTTCACCTTCGTGTACGCCTTCCTCTACTTCACGCAGTTCTTCATCACGCTGCTGCCCGCCGAGCACTGGTGCAATGTGCCCGAGCTCGACACTTGGAACCTCACCGATCATGAAAAGTGAGCGGACAATCTTCCATGTCGGTTTCTTCAGTTATGCCCTACAAAAAGTTACGAAAAAATTCACGGGCATTCTAGTTTATAGCATGCACGATACGGTCGCTGTGAACTATTTCAGAATTTTTGGTTTGCAAGGTCCATTTTTAAAAAATCCGGAAGTTTGAAATTGTGATAGAACTCCCAACCCCACTATCTGGGTTACACTGTGATTTATTTCTTCTGTTCTGCTCTACAGAAAATTGTCAAAAAATTCATGAAAATTCTACTTAATGCATGCATAACGGTGAATTTCAGAATTTTTCGGTTGCAAGATCAAATCTCTAAAAAATTTTCAAGTCTCCTATAGGGAAATCGGTAATTTTAAGTTCCCGATATTTTAAACTTCAATCTTGCCAACCGAAAATTCTGAAATAATTCACTGCGAAGCGTGCCACTAGGCAGAATGTTCATAAGTTTTTTCATAATTTTGTTATCAATAATTAACTAAATGAAAAATAATTTTCTTAGTCCAGTAACTTGTGAACACTTGCAAGGTGAGTACGGTTGCGTGAATGCTGTATTTCTTCTTTTCTGCAGAATGAAAAATTACGAAATAAGTCATGAACAGTTTAGTTAATATTACGAATGACTGTGAATTATTTCAGAATTTTTGATAGAACGTTCGATTTTTTAAAAAATCCGGAACATAAAATTGCAATAGCATCCCCAAACCTAGGTATGTGGGTTACACTATAATTTATTTCTTCCGTTCTGGTTGACAAAAAATTACGAAATAATTCACGAGCATTCTTCTTAACGTCATACATCACCGTGAATTATTTCAGAATTTTTGGTTTGAAAATTAATTTTTTTTTAAATCCAGAAGTCTTTAGAGTACGGGAAAGTACGTGATTTGATGCTGTCTACTTTTTGAAAATCGATTTTGCAAACCGAAAATTTTGAAATAATTCACGGCAATGCGTGCTGTTAAGTAGAATATTCATGAATTTTTTCGTAATTTTTCGACCATGTATAATGGAGTATACGCCAATGAATCAAGATCGTGGACAGCTCTTAGGAAACAAACGTCGTGACGCCATTGAGACTGGAAAGATCAGGAAAACTGCACGCCGCGGCTTGTGTTTCCCCACTGACTCACGATCTGTAGAAAAGCGCGGGAACGGTAAATTCTTCGGTCGGAATGACGCGCGTCGCGTCGCAAACCTGTTTGGTCGGCAACCTCTCCTCTGCAGCGGACACGAAACTTCTGCGAACCGATCTACCAGGAAATTCTTTACTATTCTCGGGTTGCGTATCCTTCAGCATCGACAAACAAAAGCAAATCGAACGCGACGCCGATGAACGGATCCCCCGATAACTCGAAAGGGACCTAACCCAAGAGTGAAACTGGGTACCGATATATTTAATAATGTAAACAATAGTTTCTCGGTTCCTGGTCAACGAAACATTACGAAAAAATTAATGAATATTCTACCTAGTAGCATACAGCACTGTGAATTATTTCAGAATTCTGGGTTGCAGACCTAATTTTTAAAAAATTCGTGAACATCAAATTTTGAGTAGGATCCCCAATCTCAATATCTTGGTTAGACTATGATTTATTTCTGCTGTTCTGATCGACGAATAATAGCAAAAAAAAATCATGAACGTTCTAATTAATAATACTGACGTCTGTGAATTATTACAGAATTTTTGGTTGCAAAATTAATTTGCAAAAATATGCAGAAGTTGACAATTGTGGTAGGACCCCTAACCTCACTATCTAGATTACACTATGATTTATTTCTCCTGTTCTGCTTAACAAAAACTTACGAAACAACTCATGGACATTTTACCTAGTAGCATACACCGCTGTGAATTTTTTCAGAATTTTTGGTTGCAAAATTAATTTGTAAAAAGATCCGGAAGCATAAAGTTGTAATAGGATCCCCAACCCAGCTATCTAGATTACACTATGATTTATTTTTCCCGTTGTGCTTAACAGAAAATTATGAAAAAATTGAATGAACTATTTCAAAATTTTTAGTCGCAAAGAGGACCTTTTAAAAGATTTTCAATTTTTCTTTCAGGATCGCGTTGTCGATACCTCTGGCATCGATGGAAGAATTGAAGGTGGAGGGTGCTACGCAGTTCTCGCGTTGCAAAATGTACGACGTGAACTACCAGGACTTGTTGCAGAACGGCGTGCGGAAATCGGATCCAACCTGGCCCATTAAACCATGTCAGAACGGATGGTCTTTCAATCACACGATGATACCGTACAAATCCATCGCGGTCGAGGTGAATCTTTACGTCACTACGTTATAAAATTAATCGTCGAGATAGAAAAAATTATTTTACAATAGTCCAGTCCTTTCTGAACAAATCAAAAAGAAGTCGAGCTCAATCGGACGAACGGTTCCCGAGATAAAAATTCGCAAGAGAGGAGGGGTCTGTCAAAAATTGAAATCTTCGAACTTTAAGGTCCTTACATACATGTCCGTCAGGCGCCGGCTGGCGTTTTTAGGTATCCATACATTTCCGTCCGATTTTTTAGGCCTCTTGAGACGCTCGAAGAAATACAAAGTGCCGATGATAGTGTAATTTACAATCCTAACCCCAGGGGTTCCGGCAACTTTTTTCTCCCCGCTGTCTATGCCAAGACTCCGAAAAACGCCGGACACAGTATTCTCCTGGAGAATACTGTCCGGCGACCGGCGGCACGAAGGCAGAATATAATATTTATTTAAAAAGCTATTAAGTAGAACTTATCAAAGTTCGTCGTGCTAATTGGTGAAAAATAAGTTTTAAAGGAATTTAAACGTTGTAACAAAACAACAATTTTAAATGCTTAGGGTAACGAAAAAGAATATATCACCTGACAAAGTGTACGGCGAAACATTTCTGTAAGAATTGACTAAGTACCGACATATTTAGTAATTTAAACAATATTGTTAGTTTTTTTAACTTTTTTTAAATTTTTTACTTTAAACGATATTAAATATAAAAATATATTTTAACATATAAAAAATTAAAATTATTTCTACATTTTGCAGAAAATTTTTTTTTCTAAATTTTCAATATAGAATTTTGTACATGTTCAAGTACTGTTCAACTTTTATTCGAAACATTTTGTCATCAGATTATTCACACTGGAATGCTTTGATTACGATGTACAGAGTTGAGGTAGGTGTACAAATTCTCCACAGCTTTCAATCAGTTTTCATCTAGATTAGTATTGTTAAAGGGATAGGTGGAATAGCGATGTAACTATACTGGATGCTCTATCTTTTCGTATGGAGTGTTACTTTATTTAGTCTCTGGGCTACCGGGTTTTACTTTAAGTGCTTAGGACGGGCTAACTTTTTTCTTAGTCATTTCCTCTCGCTAGCCCCAAGTATTCGTGGGCTAGCTTTTCCTGTTGGTCGGACGTTCGTCTTATCCTTGCCCAATCAGGTAATTTCTCGGGACACTTTCTGTGCCTCCCTTGTTCTTTCGAACGTGGGGGGCGGTCCCGGAAATTTGGCAATGTAGCGGATTTTCCTACGGGCCCGCGGTGCCTCAAGGCCTGGCTGTCGCTTACCTGCCTAGCTCCGCGGTCCCTTCAGAAACTCGAGGTTTATGGTACCCGTATGTGCTGTTGATGGCCGAAGGTAAGAAAACCTAATTGCCAAAACATACACTGACAAAAACCCTAAAACTCTCGCTAAGACGAGTAACGACTTTCTCAAAAACAGCTGTGACAACGGGTCCCATAAACTTTCTCGACCATTTGCACGCCAAATGTTCTTAAATGTACGTGCCGATGGCCGCTACATTGTTATTAATATTTGAATATTACCAATCATTTTGTATTTTTTTTAATACGTTGCGATTTTCGACGCGACGCTCATTTCTACTCACATTAGCTTAACTCCACAATACAGACAAATGTGGAACCAATTCTTTTTGGATTATGATGGCAAACCATTATCGAATGTAATGGTACAAGAAAGAGTGCTAGATTAAGCTGAATCGTATACCAAAATCGTCAATAAAGTTTTGAAATCGAAACAAACTTACAGACTGATTGATAATGCTTAAATATTAATAGGAATACTAATCTAGATGATAACAGAATGGAATCTCTGAAGAGTTTGTACACTTATCTGAGCTCAGTACATCACAATCAACGCATTCCATTGTCACTACTTTTCAAGAGTTTTGAATAATCAATAACAAAATTCTATATTGAAAATTTCGAAAAAAAAATTTGATTTTTTATACGTTAAAATACATTTTTTATTTGAAAATGTTATAACTGCCACCAAGAACAATATTTTAGTCCCAATAATTCATTTTTATTTTATATGTCTAATGTCTAATATATTTCTAATAATTATCCACCAAGTGATAGGAACGTTTCTCATTGCCACGATGTTGTAAAGGAGAGCTACCGATAGTTCATCCGAGGAGTCGTAGAGCTCATAGAAACCTTTTTTTACTACCACGCACAGCAGGGAGCCGTCAACCCGTTTGTAGTTTATAGTTTTATAGCCTGTCCGACTCTAAGGAAAAGTATCAGACGAAAATCGGACGGACACCGCCGGTTGTGGGCGGTCTGACTTAAACCTGGGTAACAATATTTTGCCTGACTCCGGCGCCGGACGTGTATGTAGAGACCTTTGAACGAGTGGGTTCCTAAAGTTAGGACTGGTATTCTTGGAATTCTCTCGCCGAAATCTACAAGATTGCAATCTCAATAAGGCCGAAATTTGTGGACCTCCGAGCCGAAGAGCTACCAAAAATGCTATAGCACTGTCTAACAACATCTGTATGGATGTTTTACGGTTGGTGTCTTGTTGTTCCAGCTGGAATGGGTTTGCGAATACGCCTTTCTGGGCTCCGCCGCCCAGTCGGCCTTCTTCGTCGGCAGCATTATCGGCGGCTTGATATTCGGCTACATAGCCGACCATCATGGCAGAATTCCAGCGCTGGTCGCTTGTAATACCGTCGGATTCGTTGCGTCCGTGGGCACGGCGTTCTGCAACAGCTTCTGGAGCTTCTGTCTTGCGAGACTAGTCGTCGGCACGTCGTTCGACAACTGCTTCAACGTACTCTTCATCATCGGTAAGCCGTTTCAACGTAAAACGCTCGTAACTTTCAATCCGGTGGTTTCCTAACATTATAACTTGATTTTTGGAATCTTCTCGTCGAAATCTACAGGACTGCAATTTCAAAAAATCCAGAAGGGTATAGCTAGATAAGATAGTCAAAAATGCCCTTGAACCGAATAGCATCAACAATGTATCATTCGATAGGCCACCAAGAAAAAAATTTCTCTGAACATAAGAATGATTAATATTACATAATATATTTTTTGGATTCATAAAAAATAAGTGTGACTTAGGAAAAACGTCGAGAAAAGTGTTTTTTTTAACATTGTTGCACCACTCACAAAAATCTGAAAAATTGAGCATAACACTTACGGTAATATCTCATTGCTAAATTAAATCTGTGACAGTCAACTTAAGATTTCTATATGGAATCTGCATTTTTCCGGTTTCTTTCGTGTTTTTCATTTTTTACAACTAGAGTTTGCAACTAAAAAATCTGAAAATGATATCTAATATGTGACTTAGTATCCGAAATGTGTCAGAATTTTTTAAAATTTTTAATTGTCAATAAATAGGGAAATTCGGCCAAAAACTGGTTTTTCGATTTTTGTAAATAACTACCCTTACAGATGAGATATGGGGCTGAAACTTAGCAGAGAAGGGTCTTTTTGGGTAAGCTATCAAATGGTCCAAGCACGATTAAAATCTCGATGGGGACGAATTTCACTACCAAACCCGGGCATAGCCTTTTGTGGTCCCCTAAACTAAATTAACTTTAAACGCTCGTAACTTTTGGAACGAGTGGATTTCTATCATTGAAACTTGGATTTTCGGCATTTTATCGTTGAAATTTACAGGTTTCCAATTAAATAAAGACATCTATGTGTGGTTTACATCTTATTTGTCGTTCCAGTGATCGAGTATGTCGGCCCGAAGTACCGAACGCTCGTCGCGAACATGTCCTTCGGACTATACTTCGCAGCGGCTGCGAGTCTTTTGCCGTGGATCGCCTTCTGGATCAGTGATTGGCGGATTTTGAGTATGGTCACCGCCTGCCCTATGGTGGTCGCCTTCGTAGGGCCCTGGATTGTCCCAGAAAGCGCACGGTAAGCCGACAATTTCGCTTTCCACTAATTTCAACGGGAATAATTGACTTGACTAGTGACTGCGACACTGTAAGTCACGCCTACGCAACTTACAGCACCGAAGCCGAAGGCTTTTCCTACAGGGGCGGAGTCTACTCCTGACATTATGTCCCGCCCACTACGCCTGGCTTCTCCCCATCAAATTCTCCAGAGGAATAGGAGATTGAGGAGATTAGACACGAATTAACTCTATATTTCCCCGTTCCGCTCAACAAAAAGTTATGAAAAATTCGTGAACATTCTACCTAATAGCATACAACACTGGGAATTATTTCAGAATTTTTAGTTGCAAAATCAATTAGTAAAAAAAAACGAAAGTTGACAATTGTGATAGGGTCCCTAACCTCACTATGTAGGATACACTATGATTTATTTCTCCTGTTGTGCATGACAGAAAATTATGAAAAAATTCATGAACATTCTAACTAATAGCGTGAATAACAGTGAATTATTTCAGAATTTTTAGTTGCAAAATCAATTTGTAAAAACATCCAGATATTGACAATCTTGATAGGACCCCCAACCCCACAGCCTGGGTTACACTATGATTTATTTCTTCTGTTCTGATCAACAGAAAATTATGAAAAAATTCATGTTCGAGTTCGAGAACGAATAGTTCGAGCTTGAAGCAAAAATAATTTCAAGCCGAGATTCCATAAGGCTTCCACTCTATGATTACAGTTGGTACATCACCAGTGGTCAGATCGACAAGGCGATCGATATGCTGAAGAAGTTCGCGAAGGTGAACGGTAGAGAGGTGAAGCCGGAGATCTTCGAGGAGTTCGAGAAGAGTTGCAGATCCATGATCGAGAAAGATCAATCGCACAATCAATACACCGTTCTACATCTCTTCAAGAAGCCTAGACTCGCGCGCATCACCTTCATGCTGATCATCTACTGGTGAGTGTAAATAATTTATTTCGTTCTTACTGCTCGACAGAAAAATACGAAAAAATTCACGAACATTCCACTTAATGTCATGTACAACGGTGAATTATTTCCGAATATTTGGTTTGCAAAATCCATTTTTAAAAAATCCGGAAACATAAAAGTGTGATAGGACCCCCAACCCCACTATCTGGGTTACACTATGATTTATTTCTTCAGTTCTGCTCAACAGAAAATTATGAAAAAATTCATGAACAACGGTGAATTATTTCCGAATTTTTCGTTGCAAGACCGATTTTTAAAAAATCTAGAAGTCTTCACAGTACTGGGCAATCGGTGATTTTATGCTTCTGGATATTTTAGAAATCGATTTTGTGAACCTAAAATTTTGAAATAATTCACTGTCGTGTGTGCCATTAGGTAGAATGTTCATAAATATTTTCGGAATTTTTTGTTGTACAAATAACATAAAAAGAAATAGATAACGGAGGAGTCACACTAGAAGCATGCACATTCCTTTGTCTTTTCAGGCTACTGATGGTCTGGGTGTTCGACGGCCACGTCTGGAACATGAAACTTCTAGACCCGGACGTGTTCATGTCCTTCTCTTTAGCCTCCCTCACCGAACTCCCCGCCGCTGTTCTGCTCGCCCTATTTCTAGACAGGTGGGGCAGACGATGGATGGGCTTCGCATCAATGTTCCTCTGCGGAGTTTTCTCGTTCATCGCTCTCTCCACACCCCCTGGTAAGTCCCCCCGTAAGACGGATTTGATAGAGCATCGAGAGAAAACATACTGTACTAAATTTCAACCCTCTATCTCCACCAGGTGGGTAGTTATGGGGTACAATAGAAAAATCAGTTTCTCCCCCGTTTTCCCTAGTTAACGATAATGGAAAATTTCGAGAAAATTCTGAAACGTTCCCACCACCCGAATACACACTCTAAAATTTTCTCGAATTTTTAACTTGAAAATCCTGCTTGTAAAAAATGGAAATCTCGATAAAAACCAAATGCGATATAATTACGATTATAATTGCTCGCGTAATTGCATTACGAGGCAGCCGAGTGCATCAATGACGGGATCGCAACGCAACACGAGGCATTTACATATTTCTCAACTTGTTCAAGGTGCGCCGACGGTCGCTATGGCAATCATAGCCCGTCTCGGAGTTAATATCGCGGCGAACATCGGCTTCCAATACGCGGCGGAAATGCTGCCGACTGTGGTGCGAGCGCAAGGCGTGTCCTTGATCCATATCATCGGCTACCTGGCCCACATTTTGGGACCCTACATCATTTATCTGGTAAGCAACGATCCCCGATGCTCGTAAAATCGATTTTCTCGAATATCTTCTAAACTATCTATCGCATCTAAAAATGTGTTAGACAAAATCTGTAAATCTTTACATTCTTCATCTTTTATGCCGGATCACTTTTACTCGTAAAACAAACGGTTTTCGAGAAAATCGAGAAAATGTCAGCGGTGTTTTACCTATCTCACCAAGTAACACGTCGCTGACATTTCTCTCAATTTTTTTGAAAACCGTTGGTTCTATGGAAAATAGTAATAGTATATAAAAGACGCAGTCTGTCAAAATCTACAGGATTCGTCCAACATATTTTTCTGAATAATGAATTGTTTCGAAGATATTCAAAGAAAACATTTTATCAGCACTACATAAATCATTTCAATGTTTTCTCAATTTTTTCGAAAACTGTTGGTCGTACAAAAAAGTAATCAAACATAAAAAACGGAGCTTGTTGAGATCTACGTTTTTTGTTTAACACATTTTTCGATCCGGTGAATAGTTTCGCAGATACTCAAGAAAAACTACTTCACGATATTTGAAATGTAATCTCGAGAAGCATCGCAGAGTGTCGGATGCAAATGTCGAGTAACAGGTTCCTACAATCGATAACGAATAGATTTTATTGCCGGTACAATTTTTACTGAATAAATCCGGTCTACGAATACCTATAATTATGATGTTTATCCCGCCAGAGCTGGTGTGTCCCATTAATTTCTCTGCTAAAGCATAATAATAGATACCTTGACTCTGAGAAGGTTGTAATCGTCTCGGATTGCAAATCCGTTTCTCCTTGAATGCGAAAAAAGACTAAGTACCAGTTCCACTCTCAGAGAAAGTGTGATCGAAGTAGATATACATAGTTGCTAATAGCTGGATTGTAGAGCCTAGCAGTGTAGTTTTTCTCGATTTTTTTCGAAAACCGTTCGTCCTACATAAAAATTGATAAGACATAAAAGACAAAGTCTATCAAGATCTACAAATTTTGTACGACACATTTTTCGATACAGTCAATAATTCAGGAGATAATCTAAAATTTCTATATTTTTCACTTTAGGCCGACGTCGATCCGTCACTGCCACTCGTCACTCTGGGCCTGTTGTCTTTCATACACGCCTTCCTGACTCTCGGCTTGCCAGAGACGTTGAATCAAGATTTGCCGGAGACCCTCCAAGAAGGCAACGACTTCGGCATGGACCAAAGCTTTTGGTGGGTCCCCTGCATATCCTCGTAAGTATCATTTTCAATATTTTAATCAAACTCCACCAAAGATTATCAACTTATTTAGCAGCAATCCCGTACATTTCGACGAGAGAATTCCAAAAAAAGACAAGTTTCAACGTTAGGAACCCACCGGTTCAAAAGTTACGAGAGTTTAAAGTTAATTTAGTTTAGGGGACCACATATTTTGGACTTTTTCGAAATGCAATCTTGTAGACTTAGACGAGAGATTTCCAAAAATCCAAGTCCCAACGTTAGGAATTCACTGGATCGAAAGTTACGAGCGTTTAAAAATGTGGAAACAGTCGTTTAGAATTTTTAAGGCTCATGAGTGTTAGTCGTCCATATTCTTTGATCTTTTCAGGAGCGAGATGCTGAAGAAGTCGAAGAGGAAGAAAAGCGGCCTGTCGAATCCTGCGTTCGCCGGCAGCGTGCAGAAGATCGACTGCACGAGATTATAGCGGCCGTTCGAAGACGAGTCACGTGATCGACCAGCGAAATGACATCACATCGAATCTTGTCAAATCCTTTGTAAATATAGTTGTTAAAGCGCGAGTGTTACGTGATATTTCGTGTTAAGGGAGAGAGAGAGAGAGAGAGAGAGAGAGAGAGAGAGAGAGAGAGAGAATGTGAGAGTGAAAGAGAGTGAGAGAGAGAGAGAAGTCGGCAGATTTATGGGACCCAGTCGATTACACACCGACAACGTGAAAAGACAAGGAGACCAATGAGATTCCTTAACCCACATCCGTCCCTCATTTCACGAACTGAATGTGTCCCTCGGTGTCAAAGTAACACAGTGATAAAAAAAATCGATAAAATAACAAGTCGAACAGTTACTTATTGGTGCTTTTTTTATTCTAATTGATGAGTTAACATTTACATCTTAAATTTTTGCGGTTGTATGTTTCGCATTAAAATAATGAAAGTCACCAAGTTTCCGACAAAACTTACAAACAGAGTTGGGCAATAATCAATTAAAATTTTAATCATGATTGATTGATTAATGTGTACGATTAAAAAAAGAAATCGTCGATTGATTCAATCGATTGATGAAGTCAATCGTCAATCGTTGATTAAACGAAAAAATCATCGAAAAATCGGAGACTGATTTAATCAATTGTTGAAGTTAAAATCACCATACGGTCTATTCATAAATTGTAATATGGAGCGAGAGGGAGACAGAGAGAGAGAGAGAGGGAGCAGAAAGCGGATGGAGAGTTGACAGTTAGTCATTAATCAATTATCCGATTGACGATTAATAATCGTCAATCGCAATTAACGACTAAAGTAGAAATTTAATCGTTAATCGCAATTTACGATTAATAAGTATTTAATCGTTAATTGCGATTAACGATTCAAGTAGAAATTTAGTCGTCAATCGGCGAATAATTTTTTGCCCAACTCTGCTTACAAATAACAGAACGATTTAACTTATTTCGGGAAAACCGTGTCAAATTGACACGAGGGACGGATGAGGGTTAAACGGACTCCCGCGACTAATTAATACTGTTCGCGTCGGTACTAATGAATAAGCTACTAAGAAGCTAGCCTATCTAGAAATGTTGGCAAGTGGCGATCGACGATCAATGGACATTAATCCCGATGTCTTAATCCTCAAGCAATCATTGATCACGTGGAGCGCCTAGACAGTATTATCGATTGTCATCGGCTGTTTTGCACGTATTATGCGTTCCCAAGCGTTGATAACTTGAGGAACCAGAATTTACGATTTTCCCCGATGTCGCCCGATAGATCTTGACAAGGAGGCGCGAGAAATCCATGTCTCCATCCTCCAGAACCAACGATTCGAAAGTTACGAGTGTTTAAAGTTTGAGAAAGATAAAGTTACGAACTTTAAACGCTCTTAACCTTTGAACGAGTGGGTTCCTAAAGTTGGAACTTGAATTTTTGGAATCCTCTAGTCGAAATCTACAGGATTGCAATTTGAAAAAGTACAAAATTTCTGGTTCCCTGATCTAAATTAACTTTAAACACTCGTAGCTTTCAAACCAGTGAGTTCCCAACATTGAAACTTGGATTTTCGGCATAGTCTAAGAGATTATAATTATAAGAACTCCAAGATTTCTGGTTTCTCAAGGTGAAAAGCAGCAGCAGCAAAAGTTTCGAACGCGTAATGTTTGCAAGTGACCGCAGGAACAAAGTACACACCCGGTGAATGTTTCTATTTCATAGCTGCGCTCGTGTGACTGTTCTATTCGATAGGTTTCTGCTGACAACGAGATGAAATAGCGACAGTAGGATCAGGCTCCGTATAGAATAGGGGCCCTTCGAACGAGCGTTTCCCACAACAAACTTCTCTTTCGTGCGCACACAGACTTTCGTTCCCCCAGACAGCACACGACGTATTATAGACGACTTTGTCACTTCCACTTTAGGTCTAAACGTCTTACGTCCACAAAAAGACGTCTCGAAGATGTCTTTGTGCTGTCTCGGCCTCATCAACCCGTCGAACATTGTACCGAATGCTCAATCTAGGTTGACAATATGTTATCCTACGACGCTGATAACGAATTCCAATGATATTCTATACCTCGGAGTAGAGATTTCTTTTGTAAAAAGCGGGACCATTGAAATTATTTTAGATACGATTGCATAACGATTTCATTGTTCTGAAGTTTTTGAAAATGAAAGAGGAAGATCATGAGATATATTGAATATGATGAAATTATAGAAACACATGTACACGTATGTATATACAGTGACTCGTATTAATTCCTTTTCTTTCGGAACTGTTCAATAAAAAATTACGAAAAAATTCAGCAAGATTCTATTCAATGACACGCGTGATTATGAATTATTTCAGAATTTTTGGTAGCGAACTCGATTTTAAAAAAATCCAGAAGCATAAGATTGTGATGACATCCCCCACCTTGCCATCTAGGTTTACATTATGTTTTATTTCTTACGTTCTGATCGACAAAAACTTACGAAACAATTCATGAATATTCTATTTAATAGCACGCGTAACATTGAATTATTCCAGAATCTTTTTGGTTTATTTGTTGATTTTAGGACTCTAACGCAGCTTCGGAAATACCCGGCGGTATTTTAATCGAACTTAGGCCATTCGATAGCCTATCAAAAAAAAACCGCCTCTGCCAAGTTTCAGCCCCCTATCTCATCTGCAAGGGTAGTTACTGAAGAAAAACGAAAAACCAGTTTTTGGCCCATTTTCCCCATTTATTGACAATTTAAAATTCTGAAAAACATCTGACATATTTCGGATTTTTTCTTCAGTAACTACCCTTACAGATGAGATAGGGGTTGAAACTTGGCAGAGCCGGGTCTTTTTAGATAGGCTATCGAATGGCCCAAGTTCGACTGAAATACCGCCAGGGGTGAATACCCCCAAGCCCGGCTATAGCCTTTTCCTCTTCAAAATCACCAAAGCAGGAACTAGATCAATAAAAAAGACAATTGTATATTCACTTACTACCTGCTAGTGGTTTCCGAAGCTGCGTTAGAATCCTAAAATCAACAAATAAACTAAAAAGATATTAAAATCTATTTGAAAGACTGCAACGGATACGTGAAGCTTATCATTCGAAAGCTATTTAAATAATTTCCAAAATAAAAAGCACGTAGACAGTATAATTTCTCATGAATACTTTGAAAAGGAAATGTTTAATAATAAAACTTAATTAGTAGGATACTTGATACTTACATTATCTCCGCCTTGAAGGAAGCGCAACAAGTTGCCATCGATCTCATCTTCACTGATGGAAGCAGGTAGCAACATTTATCCAGGTAAATATCCAGAAACTATTTCACACTCTTAGCGCTCCAGAAAGAAGTTTCCTTTAATTTCAACTGAACGATCATCAGCGCCTAAAACCGAGTTAATGGAAGATAAACAGTTCAAGTAGAATATTCACGAATTGTTCGTGAAGGGTTCGGAAAGGAGATATTTTTTAACAAAGATTTATTATAAAGATGATTGGTACTCACGTTCTCATGCTTTCCAGCTCAAACAAAAAACGCTGCGCTGCATCTTCTCCATCCCCATTGTCAAATACCAATCTCAGCTGCAACATCGTCTTTTGAACAAATTCATAACTGCAAGAATGAAATTCGTCAATTCCAAAAGACTGTCGGAGGCTAAATTCTAATCTATCTATCTACATATCTTTTATCTATATAAATAAAAATTAAATTCTGTTCATTGGTAAGCCCATCACTTGAAAATGGTTGCACCTATTTGGCTAATTTCTTTTTTTTAATGTTCTTAATAGTCCGAATAAAGTTTTCAGAGAAAGAAAAATTGGAAAAGTTGCCCGAAAAAATGGAAAATTCGGGAACAAAATGAAAGTGCTTTCTATTTTTGTATGAACTCAAGAGCGTATCTCACGATTCGAACGATGGATATGCATAATTCTTTTTCTGTTTTGTTCGTGGAAAAGTTTTCAAGAAAAAAAATTCGAGACGATTACAAAGGTAAGTAGGAAAATTCGGACAACCAAAAAATTATAATGATCACTCAGAAATACTTTTTTTTCCTCATTTTTTTTTACATTGTTTACACATTTCCAATAGCTTTTCACAAATTCACAAAACGATAACAAACTAATTTATTATTGAAATTTGGACAGGGCGACGTCTGTCGAGTCAGCTAGTGAATAATAAATAAACGATTCGATTTGAATAGAAGATTGAGATTAATTTCAACGGTAAATAAATAACCTCGATGTCCATTGCGCTACACGAGCAGTGTGTTCCGATTACAACCGCCTTTTTGTCGCGCATGCGCGGCGATTTCAGCCTCAGTAACGTAACCTTTTCTATAAAATGGGGTAACTTGAGCACCCCGCACAGACTTTGAACAAAATTATTAGTATCAGGTAGGAAATGAGTGTGCTCACGCCTATGTCTGAACTTGACGCCTCTTTTTGGCACGTTCACGCTTAGCACGGAACAGCTCCTATACTGGCGGTAGAACCCACTTTTACCACGTAACAGAGAGCAACTAACAGCAACTAAGTAGATCATTTGTTCGTGAACACTGGTGAACACCGACGAGATACTGTGTGATGTTCTCTTTCTAGACCGTGGGACTGGCCTCCAGATGGCACGAGCGGGTATTGTCTCTATATTTCGCGGCAAGGATTCAAACGCCTTGAATACTAAAGTATTAACTCCTGAAAGCGGCTTGACTGGGATAGAAAGTGAGGTAGAGAAAATAAATCTATACGAGAAATTTCGGTGTAAAATAAAGAAGACTTTTCTCTATATTTTGACTTGTAATCTCTAAAGACGACTTGTTGGCTACCGATTGGAGGATTCTCGAGAGTGACGTCTTCGTTCCTCTGCCTTTTCAATCAGCCCTCTGGTTCTGGGATGCATCTTTGGTGGGGCGTCGTGAAGTCCAATAGGAAGGATAGTCACCTCCCCTAAGTCTATGTCGTGTAGCAGTCTTGCGGGGAGGGGGAAGATGTCGTCAGCGACCCAATTTCCCATGCTTGGTACGTAAGGCCTCGCAGGGGTGGTCCCCAAAGGGAAACTATCTAGGAGCGTGCACGTGTACTCAACATGTCGCGTACTTGAATGTCGCTGTTCGTTTCCTCCTGAAAGGTCCTTTGTTTGGGACGGCAAATTTATGTTTCCGAATCCTTGACGTAAGTTGGAGAGCTGTCCTCAGGTCTTCGATTTCTCCTACAAGGGGGTTCTTTGTTTAAGACGGCAAATTTATGTTCAAAGTCCTTGAACAGAGCTGGAGAGTTGTCCTCGGGTCCGGTTCCCTCGCTGAACTGTCTCCGTTATTTTTATGGGTTGCAGATGGCCTTCCTTTCCTGTTATTTTCTCTATTCGAGTGACCTTCTAACTGTATCGCAATATTTCCTAATTACGAATCTTCGAGATTACAATTAAGGGGGTAAGGGATAGGCAGAATACTACTAGAATATTACTAGAATATTACTAGGAAAACAAGTGAAACATGTTAGCGAGATCGAGTTGTTTGTCATTATACAAGCATAATAGGAGCTGTGTGAAGGCTCATTGTAAAGAGGAAGGTTGATTGTAGCTTGTTTCCATCATGATTTAACGAGATTATGTTTATAATTAATAATATGAACGTCTAAAATAGGGGGAAAAATCGAGACAATCACCATCAGGTTCCCATGTACTTTTCTAATACAAAACGATTTTTTTACTGAAATCATGAGTGCACCTTAGAACAATCAACCCTCTCGTCATAATGAGCCCTCACACAGCTCCTATTATGTTCGTATAAGGACAAAGAACCTATCCCCGTAAACGCTGTTTTCATCAGCAAAATTTGTCGCACTTCCACATTCAGTTTTTCGAGTTAAACGAACACACAGTCCTCGCGGTCCTTTCGAGAAATTATCGCCAAGTATTTACGACCATTACCCTGATCGTTGCACTTCTCTCTTTGTTTACGGCCGGCCGCAAACGGTACGTGTTTACGCCGTGACGTTTGGAGACACATAGACATAGACTGAGACTGAGACCAACTGAGACTGAGTTGGCTGACAATCGAGTGTGGGAGGCCAAAATGGCGGCGCGAGGTACGAGAGTAAGAGAGAAGGAGCAATATATTTGGGAGATATTGCGCGCTCTTTCCAATTGACGTGTTATGCTTCCGGATCTTTTACAAATTTGATTTTGTAACCAACAGTTCTGAAATAACTGTTCATGAATTGTTTTGGAATTTTCTGTTTAACGGAACAGAAGTAATAAAACATAATTCGTGTGTAATTTTAATCTTGATAATGAGATTGGGTGATATTATTACAATTTTATTTTTTAAAGATTGATTTTGCAACCAAAAATTCTGAAATGATTCACGTTCATGAAAATGGTGAAGGGGTGAGAGGGACGGAACGCAGGCGCGGAAAGGATCGCCAAAGGCGCTTCGAAGCGTTCCGGCGGGAGCCGCGATTCTTCCTTCAGTTTATCATGGTCTCGCTTCCGAATATTTTCGCGCGGAATATTATCGATGCTGGAACAATCCTTATTGACGATTCCCGCGATTCTAATTGTCGCGAAATAATTGCCTTGGGTCGAACGAAAGTGAGAAATTCAAAAGTGATCATATATGCATATTATATAATATTTTAAATATACTATAAATAATAAATGCTTAGTTTATGGCGTAATGTATGCGCTAATATTCTCAGTATTTATTGGCGAGCAGCTAATCATTTTTATCGAAGGTACATATGTAGTATTTTACCTCTAAAAAGTGTTTTTACCACGTTTTTATTAACTCGCTTTCTTGTTTGTTTGTTTGTCTGTCTGTTTTTTAATGTTGTAAAGTAGGATTTTTAAGTTGAAAATCCGAAAAAATTTCAGTGTGTGCATTTGGGTAGTAGGAACGTGTCAAAATTTTCTCGTAATTTTCAATTATCATTAACTAGGGAAAACGGGGAAAAACTGATTTTTCGATTTTATCCCGTAACTGTTCTCCCGATCGAGATACAACAGTTAATCTAGAACCGGTGTAAAATTGTAAACAACGACTCGAAGACAACGATGTCGACGTCCACCGTGGAGTACGACAGTGCCGGAAACTGTACCAACATAACGATAGAGGTCATGAATACGATACTGTGCCACATCTACGAGAATTTCCACGGCGGGTCGAATTACTTGTTGATTGTCCTCTACGTGGCTGTGATGGTCGTCGCTATCACAGCCAACGTCCTCGTTATCGCTGTCGTCTTCAAGTACCAGTACATGAGGAGGTAAATAAATACAGGGATGCATCCTACTCTTTCGACTTTTTTCATCTTCCTCTAATATCTGCGAAACTATTAACCTTATCGAAAAATGTATTCAACAAAAAATGTAGATCTTGAAAAGCTCCATCTGTTATGTTGCATTACTTTTTCTTATAAGACCAACGGTTTTCGAAAAAATTGAAAAAAACATTGAAATGATTTATGCTTCTGATGAAATTGTTTTATTCGATTATCTTCGAAACTAATCATTATTCAGAAAAATGTATTCGATAAAATCTGTATATGTTAACAGGATGCGTGTTTTAGGTCCTACGACTTTTTGTCGTGGAACGAACGGTTATTGAAAAAATTTAGGAAAACATCGGATCATATGGAATAAATATTGAAATATTAATTTAATACAAGTATAATCGTTTTTCTCGAATTATCTTCGAAACTATTCACCGTGTCGGAAAATGTTTTAAACAAAAAACGTAGATCTAGACAAGCTTCGTCTTTTATGTCGTATAACTTTTGCTCGTAAAACAAACGATTTTCGAGAAAATTGAGAAAATGTTATTGTAAATTAGTTTCTCTCGAATATCTTCTAAACTTCTTGAATAGCGGATTGAGAAATGCATCGGCATTTTCTTATTTCCGATACCTATGCGGGCCGTCGTGCAAATAAGCAGTCTGAACGTCATAGCTCGCCAGCGATCCGACGTTTATTTTGTGAGATAGAAAATTATTGCTTCAAGCCACGATGCCTACCATCGTCCGTAAAACCAGAAATCGTTTTCAAGCAAACCAATGTTACTCTCAATAAATTCTACGCCAAAGCAAGTGTACAGGATGATTCTGAAAAATCTGAATCCTTTTGTTTTTTTAAGTTTTTCGTCTTTTACGACCAAAGTTTGCAACGGAAAAAGCAGAAGTATCAGAAACGTGTCAGATTTTTTAAATCTGGAAAATCAAATTAAATGTGGAAATTCAATTTTCATTAAATGTGAAAAATGGGCTAAAAACTGATATTTCGATGTTCCTCTTGATTTGAAAAATTTGAAAAAAATCTCCAATATGTGGCTTTATATCGGGAACGTGTCAGATTTTTTCAGAATTTTCAATCGTCATTAAATGTGGAAAATGGGTGAGGAACTGATTTCTCGATGTTCCTCTTCAGTTTCCTTCTTCTTCCAATGTTGAGTTCAAGATGGAAAACTGCGGAGTAAGTGGCCCATTGTCACGAAGACCAGGAACGGTTCATTCGTGAAAGACTTGTTTGTCGAGAGAGCTTGTTCCTCCGCTTAAAGCGCAGTTTTCATTAGTTCAATATTGATCACCTTATTAATGTATTATGTGAAGAAACAATGCAACAAAGGACGTTTTCATTTTCAGCGTCACCAATTACTTCGTGGTGAACCTGTCCATAGCGGATCTTCTCGTGACCACGATTTGTATGCCGATGGCCGTCAGCCAGGCGATCTCCATCGATTGGATCTACGGAGAACTCATGTGCAAATTGTCCTCCTATCTTCAAGGTACTTATTCAAGTTTTCTCAATTTTTTCGAAAACTGTTGGTCTTACAAGAAAAAATAATACAACATAAAAGACGGAACTTGTCAAGATCTACGTTTTTTGTTTAACATATTTTTTGATCCGGTAAATAGTTTCGAAGATATTCGAGAAAAATGATTGCATGAGCATTGAATTAATCATCTAAATGTTTGACCCATTTGGGCCAACGTTTTCCCAATTTTCTCAAAAACCGTTCGTTCTACGACGAAAAATCATACGACATAAAAGACGCAGTTTATCAAGATCTATAGGTTTCGTGTAACACATATTTTTCGATACATTCAATAATTCAGGAGATATTCGAGAAAAATTAATTTGACCAAAACTGATTACCAGGTGTTGCGGTCGCTGCTTCGGTTTACACGATCACCGCGATGAGCATCGACAGATACCTGGCGATAAGAAACCCCATAGCGTTCCGACGGCTGTTCAATCGCAGAAGCACCGTTCTCGTCATCGTAGCCCTTTGGCTGGTTGCTCTAATCATCTTCGCTCCGGTCCTGAAGGTGGTTAGTACACGATCCAACTCTAATTTATTCTAATCCAATTATATAAACACTCATAATTTTTGAACCAGTGAGAACATTCATCAATTCTTTTGTTAGATGACGATCCAGAATCCCAGTATGGACGCCGTCGCGTCCATGGATCTCTGCCGATGGTTGGGGCCAACGGACGGAAACTGTTCTCAGAAGCCACACGACTTCTACACTTGCAAAGAGGACTTCGAACCGCTCGGCATTCGTGCGCATACCTTTACAACCGCGTGTTTCGTGTTGGTATACGCAATTCCGGGTGAGGCTGTGTTATTTGATTAATAGTAAGTCCCGTTAGTGCCTCGAGAGACTCAGAAACACCATCACCACGCAGGAAAACGCAAAAATTTCTAGTTCGTTCTACATTGCAATTTGAAAAAGTCCAAAATCCCCTAAAAAGTCCCCTAAACTAAATTAAATTTGAACACCCATAATTTTTGACTCCTCTCGTCAAAATCTACAGGATTCCATTTTAAAAAGTCGAACATTTTTGGTCCCGCATGTTAAAGCTTAATTTTCCGAACTTTAAAACGCCATAACTTTCGAACCGATGGACTCCTAACATTGAAACTTCGCTATTTGGAATCCTCTCGTCGAAATCTACATTTCAAAAAGTCCAAAAATCGTGGTTCCGAGAACTCCGCGGAACACGGTTTCCTCTTGTTTCCTCGAAGAAAGACGGTTCTTCCTATTCGTGAGTTAGTGTACTTATTTATCTCTCTTCTATCCGGTTATGTATTCGGTGTTCTTTGGTTTGGTCACGTGGTTTCTTTAGGTTTCATCGTGATACTGTCCTACTCGATGATGGGCCGGACTCTGTGCTCCCGGAAACCGCCGTTCGATTGCGACAGCGTCCGAGGAAATGCCAGCTCGCAACAGGTAGTTCTTCCAGCGACGTCTTTTAATCCGGCAAAATGGTCTCGTCACAAAACAGACGTCGTCGAGACGTTCAAGCGACTTGGTGACGTTTTCAGAACTTTTTCAATACGGGCAGAGTAGTCCAACTGGTCAGAGTAGTCCTTGGACAACTAGTCCAGTTGAGGACGTTTTCAAGACATTTTAAAGACTTTTGTAAAACTTTATCGAGATGTCCATAAAACGATTTTTTGATGTTCAAATGATGTCCAGTTTAAGGCGTGATTAAGATGTTTCCAAGATGTTTGGTAGGCGTTCAGACGACGTGTTCTAGTCGTACAAAAGATGCTTTTAAGACATTTTATTTCAATCGATTCAAAGCTGTCCAGTTCAGAACGTAATCAAGACATATTTAAGACGTTCCCAAGAGGCTTGGAAGACGTTTAGACGACGTTAGGTGGGGACATCATCTAGACATCCAAAAGATTTCTTTAAGACATCGTAAGATCTTTTTAAGACATTTTATTTCAGTCGCTTTATGGGACCGTCTGGTGTTCTAGCAGACGACACTCGCGCTGCTGTGTGCGTGGCACACGCCATTAACTACGTATACGTACACGAGATTTGCAAGGGTCCGGGATTAAAATCTGAATTCGCAGTAATGCTGGGTTTCTTATTAGTCAAAATCGCTAGATGAAAGATCAATCTAGGGTGCGATTTGCCTGAAAAGTCCTACTTTTTACGTTTCTGGAACGTAATTCTCATTATTCGACAGCATTTCAGTGGAGTAGCGAGAAGCAACGGCAGCATGAATATGTAACTTGTTGCGTTGCTTCTCGCGGCATATTTTTACGTCATGATTTTTTCCCCCTAGATCAAGCAAGCAGTAAGTACACCGCGAGCCGAGTTCGAGTGCGAATCGATTCTCGAACTGCGGTTCGTTAAAGCCTATTCACCGGTAGTCCAGAAATAGCTTGGAACTGTGATCCCCTCATATTTTACCATCGAGACGGATTTCTCAGTTCTTCGACGTGTTTTTCAACTCCTCCCTTCGCGGATCGTCTGTAAGATCCTTTTGTACGTGATAGCTTTCAGTCTTGTCCGACGAATCGACAGTAACCGACGATTAAAATCGATTAAAAGAATTTCTATGATCCCCGTCGACGTTCGCGAGCACGTTTGCAATTGACGACGGGTGCTCGACCACATTCTCTGCTCGTAGAACTCGCGGCTGGTACGTGGGCGAAGACGAATCGCCTGGATATTGCTCCTTCTGGCGGTGCTGTTTGATCTGTGCTGGCTGCCCTACAACGTTCTAATGCTCCTGATCGATCTGGGCGCAGTTGGTGGTGAGTGGACATCGGATGAGAAATAAGGTTCCAATAGGTCTTTGCCGAATAACTCGTTCGCAGGTGAACGAAACGCGACCGAGCACGCCCGCGCCTACTCTCTATTCCTGGGACATGCAAACAGCGCGCTGAATCCGGTTGTCTACTGCTTCATGACTCGCACCTTTCGACGCAGCGTGGTCGACATCCTCTGTTGCAGTTCCGACGGAATTGTCCTTGGCAGTTCTCGTCGCAGAGTGAGTGTCGACTTCAAACCCCCATAACTCTCGAACCGGTCGATTCCTAACGTTTTTTTTTATTATTATTTAACGTCGCTTTTTTAAATTCTTACGTGAGAATTATTTCGCGACGGGACCTACAGTTTATTATAAAGGTGGGTACCGAAGATTCCTAACGTTGAAACTTGAATTTTCGGAATCGTCTCGTCAAAATCTACACGATCACGATTCGAAAATTTACAAATTTCTGAAATTAACTTACAAGGAGAGTGCAATAGGACGTTGTCACACCGATTTAGTTGAGACTCTGTATACTTATAGTTCTCGATCTGCCATTTACGAATATATATCATTATAGACGCTAACACTCAATAGTTTTTGAGATATTCATAAACAAAATTTCTTAATGATCTCGGCGCCCAGGTTCGATCTGTTATAACGCCTACACTATTTGCAAAATTTCACAATTTTTACTTTTCGACGTTTCGATCTCTTTTTTAGATCATTTTCAAGAAAATTTTAAAGATTGCGTCTGTAAATTAATAATTCAAGATTAAGTTTTGTAACATATGAATTTAAAACCAAAAAGAAACCTGTAACATACTTGCTTTGTGTAAGGGAAAATAATTTTTCTATAATATTATTTTCTATAATGATATATATGTATACATATTCGTAAATGGGAGATCGAGATCTATAAGTATACAGAGTCTCAACTAAATCGGTGTGACAGCGTCCTTGCACTTTCCTTGTTAGAAAAAAATGGCAAAAGACACAAAAGATGCAATTTTTGGTTAGAAAGGGTTTGGTTTGTTCGTTTTAGGATGTCCCGGGAACGGCGGTGATCGACGACGCGTGTGCGGGCTGTAGTGCCGGCGGGAATGGTTCGATCAGAGGATTGCTGCGCAATCGGAGAAAGATGGATCCCGGGATTCTGACCGTTAGGCGCACGGCAACGACCAGCAGCGGCTACGACAGCTTCTACAGCAAGCACAAGCACTGCTACATGCTCCGCAGCCCTCGCGGAAAGCCGCGGATATCCGTCGAACAAATCGTAGACAAACCTCAGAACCCCTGCAGCGAGGGGGACGCCCCTGCGACGCGGACTTAAAGGTTCTCATGGACATGACGATGTTCAATGTACATATATGTATGCGCCTTTCTAATTAAATAGTGAAGCTACTCCACCAGAAACCGCCCGGAGACCCAAGGTGATTTAGAACGAACGATTTATCTTGTCAGTTTCCGCAGTTTTCACGCCGACGTTTTGTCCGCAACGAAGACTAATGGGAGTTTGCTGAAAGGGCAGCTTGCAGTTTCCATGTGAGAAGTTTGAGCAGGATTAATTGTAACTGGTGGTTAGACGTTAAAATGATCAGTTTTTTTTCGAATATCTTCGGAACTATTCATTATTCAGAAAAATATGATAGATGAAACTTGTAGATCTTGATAAGCTGCATCTTTTATGCCATATTACTTTTCATCGTAGAACAAACAGTTTTCGAGAAAATCGAGAAAAACGTTAGTTATCGCTTATCTCGCACAAAGTTATCTTCACCACACGGGACCAAAAAGTATGTAAATTTTCTTTATGCAATCCTGTAGATTTTGCCGAGAGAATTCCGAAAATCTAAGTTTCAATGTTGGGAGTCCACTGGTTCGAAAGTTATGAGCGATTAAAATATACGAATCTTGTGCGAAATAATCTTATCGTTGAGAACAGGCTTTACCTACTATTGTAATAAGCTCTCCCCCTCCCCCACCTCTTCATTTCCTCTATAAGTAAGAAAATGAACGAAGGAACGTTTTATAAACATTTGTTCGTGACCAGCAAACATTACGGTCGTCTCGCGGCTGACGTCAACAGTATTAATAGACTCGATTAAACGCAAATTGAATTGATCTCGACTAAAATGATCGCAAATGAAATTGCGCCAGCAAAACATTGTCTTATAACGCAAAGTGCACACCCGCATTAAGATTATTTATGATTCGTTGTTACGAAAATAGTTTGTTCGAGGTTTTTTGAAACCAGTTCTCGGCCATTTTCCTCATTCAACGACAATTTAAAATTCGGAAAAAAATCTGCAACATTCCGGGTACCAAGTTACATGTTGGGGATTGTTTGCAGATTTTTCCGTTGAAAACTGTACTCGTGAAAAATGAAAAAAGAAATCCAAGTGAATAATCGAAAATGCATTCTGAAAATTCTGAAAAAAGACACGTTCCAGATATAAAGCTGTATATTCGATTATTTTTTCAGATTTTTCCGTTTCGAGTTCTGCTTATGAAAAAATGAGAAAAATCGACGAGGAAAATCGAAAAATCAGTTTCCCGTTCATTTTTCCCTATTGAATGGCGATTCAAAATTCTGAAAAAATCAGAAACGTTTTGGATACTGATCCACATGGTAGGGAGTTTTTCAGATTTTTCTGTTGCAAATTCTGCTCGTGAAAAATTTAAAAAACCCGAAACAATCTAAATTTTCTCAATTTGTTCGAGGTTATCGATTTTTCACGAGCAGGATTTTCAATTTGAAAATCTGAAATAAATTGCAGAGCGTGTATCAAAGATAGTGAACATGTCTCAGATTTTTCCTGTACGTAGCTCCCCTCATATATATATTTCCTCGGTGAATTTAAAAAGAAAAAGTCACTCGGAATAATATTTCTATTACAAAACTTTTCAATGTGCAAAACGAGAAGTCTGATGAAAATGGAGAACGCGACTGTCTCAATGGAGGCCAATCTTCTCTTGGTATTTCTATAAAAATTTATTCCGCTACAGTAATGCATACGAATCAGATGTGATCGCATTACATTAAAATTGATGGAAGACAACCGGATAAGATAGTGAAAAGTGCACCGGGGAAATGCGGATTTTTCACGAGCAGAGTTTCCAACGGAAAAATCTGAAATAATTCACAGACATGTGTACTATCAGGTATAACGTTCATGAATTATTTCGTAATTTTTCGTCGCACAGAACAGAAGATATATAGCATAATTGCCATATAGTGCGGGGCAGGGGACTAAGACTCCGAAACGGTAAGACTTTAAAAAATAAAATTTTTTAATGTATTATCAACCCAGTTCTGAGCCATATATCCAATTTCAAGTCTGTAGCTCATCAGGAAGTTAGTTTAAAATCAATTGCAAAATTTGTCGCCGAACAGACAAACAAGAAAGCGAGCTAATAATAAAAAAGTGGTAATTAGCTGCCGCTGCCTGCATTAGGAGCAGCTACCTGCATTCGTACTCGCATAGACATTCGTACCTTCGTCACCACCACCGCAACCTGCTAGACACCTTCGTCTCATCTCGTCACGTTACACATTTAACATTCCAGCTTTTGATGATAAATAAAGAATATTAGTTAGAACAATTAACCTGTTCTTTCTTCCCTACCCTGTACACGAATAAACGACGGTAGGATTAGATTAACATCTTCGAAAATTTTGAGCAAAACAAGACTATTTAAATTCGACAAAACTCGAGCTTTGCAGTAAGATAATGTTCTTTAGAATTTTCTTTCACAAAATCTTGTACTATTGAAATTCGGATATCTCCTTCGAGATCATGTTCTCCTAATATAAAGTTCAACTTTCGAAATTTTTCGAACTTTCGAAAATTTTTGGCCGTCTGACTTATCGTTGACTTGTATTACTTCTCGAAATTTTCTTCAAAATTTTCGTCAG
>CM052332.1:17746121-17761055 GCA_028455615.1 Lasioglossum zephyrum | reverse complement strand
CGGGCTGCCCCCCCCCCCCCTTACTTCTACTGCGCACGCGCACCATACGAACGTACCGCTACTCACCGTGAGACTCAAACGCGCAGACTAGAGGGGCAAGTTCCTCCTTCTGGCATCTCTGGGTCCAACGTTCGCCCTGACTACTGGCCCAACTGCAAAAAAGAGCGATATCTCTAACGATTGCCCAACGCATACCGCCAACGGAGGCCCAACAAAACGCCAACCATAAGGCTGCGCTCATACAGAGGTGCTGGCTCCAGGAGCCAGCGCCAAAAGTCATAAATTTCGAGCGCGGGTTGATGGGTCCCTATTTTTCGTGCACGAGAAACAGGCCCATGGAAACCTATTTTCCTTGCACGCACAGCAGGGACCCGCCAACCTGCGCTCGAATTTGATGACATTTGGCACTGGCTCCCGGAAGCCAGCGCTCTATATGAGTGGAGCCTAATACTCATACGGGGCGCTGGCTCCCAGGAGCCAGCTAAAAGTCATAAATTTCGAGCGCGGGTTGACGGGTCCCTATTGTGCATGTACGAAAAACAGGCCCATGGGAACCTATTTTCCTTGCACGCACAGCAGGGACCCGACAAACTGCGCTCGAATTTGATGACTTTTAGCGCTGACTACTAGGGGCAGTAACGAAGGAATGACAAAGATGGCACACGGACGTTCGAGTGAAGGCGCGGAATTCAAACTGAGTATCGAATATCGAGTAAATCGCAAGCAAGAACAATACCAGACAATACATATTTGTAAATGATTCCCGAGATCATTTCAAGCAACTTTTTCCTGTGCGGAAACGTTCTCCGAGACTCCGTTCAGGAGTTATTCAAGAAAAACGCGGACCAATCAGAAGGGGCGCTTCTATTAGAACCGCTCTCCCTTCGTTTTTCTCGAATAACTCTTGAATGGTGCGTCGTAGAGGATTCCAAAAAGGAAAAAGTTGCTCGAAATCATTCGAAGAATCTTCCTGTTCGACGAGTTAAACTTTTCTGACTGCCCGTACGTACCGAAATCGTACATTTTCTTATTTGTATGCGTTCTGGACAAATAGAATACAACAGATAAATATATCGTATAGTATAATAACTGTTCGAGGTAGACTTCGTTTTAATTCAAACTTGGTTTTTCTTTTATATATTCAAAGATTAATCGAAATGACGCGGAATTCAAACTGAAATTGAATATCGAGTTAATCGAATAACATTGATCGAATTATTTCGTAATTTTCGAAATTCGTGGAGTGATTCAATTGAATACCAAACGATCACTCCGCAATTACAATCTTCCGAGATAATTCGACAAGCACGCGACGAGATTATCATTTCTGAAACAATTGAAAAATTGTTGGCGAACCGTTATCCTCGGGCATATATTATTGAACCCATTGTTGCGAATAAATTGCGACGCGTAAAAGATAAAGAGAGAGGAACGGCCCTGACGTGTTCTCCCCACTACTCACCATCCGTGTATACGTGCTCTTGTATACATATATACATGTGTACAGCGCCGACCGCCATCGAATTAGTGTGATCGTTGTCGCAGTGGAACGTGCGAAACATATTTTCCACGGATAGTCCAGTCGAGAGTATCTTTTCACTTTTCAAATGTCGAGTCCCGACGAGTCGAAACTGAAGGGCGGTCATCCCCCCGCAGGTAACAAGTACAATTTGAATTTATTTGTCGGAACTGAAGGGAGAAAGGTTAACGTGTTTACATACGTGTCATCCATGGAGTGACATAGCATGTATGTATTTACGCATCTGCCGCATTTCTCAAGGTCGGCGGTAAACGAACAATATTTACCATGAGATTATCAAATATATTCTGTAATTTAGTCTTTGGAATCTTGTATATTTGTTTCTATATTCTTTGGAATATCGAACAACAATTATTTTGCTCGATTGTCGGATATATTCGTTATTTATAGACAGACTATATTCTTTAGTATAGAGTTTGGAATTGTCTATTCATTGGAATTATGTATTCATTAGAATTGTATATTCTTTTATATTAAACAAACAATACTTAACACGATTGTCAAATATATTCTGCAATTAGTCTTTGGAATTGCATATTCGTTTATATGTTCTTTGGAATTGTACATTCCTTTATATATTCATTGTAATTATATATTTTTTTATATACGCATTCTTTGACAAATTCTCTTTTACAATTCCAACGCAGTGAAAGCAGGCGGAATGCGAATCACGCAGCACAAATCGTCAAAGGAGGATCGCGAGATCAAGCCGATCAAGGATGCGGACGATACTAAATCATGGAGCAGGTAATCATCAATATTTTCGAACCACATTTACATATCTGATCAAACTTGAATTGACAATCGAACGTGTAATCGAATCTTATTCCAGTCCACCGAAGACCATAATGATCAGTGGCTTCTCTGGAAAAGGGAACGCAGACTTTCCACCGGAGGCTGTGCAGGTCTTCCACGAGAAGCCCACGCCAACCCACGACGCGCGTCCCATTCACAGTTCTCGTCCCATTGTGATCCAACAACCCAGGAAGTGAATGACCCAGAACGTAATCCACAAAGACAGGGCTGGAGTTGACGTAACACACAGCCCCCCCTATATGCATTAAACTAAGAAATCAGAGATAACACCTACGCGTTAGGCTGCTGCGTAACAAGATGCTTCGTTTCTCTACGCAATGTTGCGTAACAAGCAGATTCATTTTTTTGCTATGCAACATCCTAACGCAGAAAGTCTCATCAAGAGACTATGTATGCCCACGAAACGTGTGACTGGCTCGTTTGCGGAGGAACTGTGGTTTTCTGTGAGACGAGAGAGGAAATACCTCGCGAGAGTTTATCACTGTTATTGAGAGATAGAGAGAGAATTTATTTTTTATCGCAATTCCAGTATTTGCATTTAGGCGATCGATGGACTTCGCGCCTTGTCCGGTTATTATCGTCTCCGGTGATATGAGCGCAGTTTTTCCCTCGCATAGTGTTCCGGATTTTTTTTGAAGATCAACGCCGCGACCAAAAATTCGTAAATAATTGACTGTGACGCATGCTATCGTCTAGAATGTTCATGAATTTTTTCGTCGCTTTCTCTCGACCAGAAACAGAGAAATAAATAATATTATGCGAGGAAATAGCGTGCTGCAATATATTGCGTGGAACGAGTAGTGTCGTCACGTTGGCCACAGTTTACAAGAGACGAGAAACGAAGAAATGTACGTTCCTGTATGGAAATATTCTTGTACGATACAATAAATATTCGTATACTAGACTTTTCTCAATCGCTCAATCCCGAGTAATCTCCAACGATCATTTCCTCGAACCAATAAATCCCGTCGCAGTATTCTGTCAAATAATTTCGAAACGTTAGCTCGTAAAACGAAGCTTGGATCGCAATTTCCTCGCGATTAAAAGCGTACAGTACCGCTTTTAGGAATCAATTTTATTAGAGAAAGATTTACGTGAACAAAGAATGATTAATTGATTAATTAGTTTTTTTCTGTTTCTGCTCCTGGTACATATAGTGAAGGTCTTTGCAGTCCTCGTCCGAAATGTGAACCCATCCAGTTGATTTAACGTGATAGACTGAAAATAAATTCGATCGATTACAATCCAATCATAATTACTAAACTGCGGATCTTTTCAATAGGATTTTTTTTTCTACCTTATTTAACGTTGCTTTTTGAATTCTTCTATGAGAATTATTTCGTGACGGTGCAACAGAATTTAGCACGATTTGTTATTTATTTTTTACCACGTTCGATCTGATTTTACTAATAAGATAGAATTTTTTCTTTGGTGGTACATTCTTAAAATTGAAAATACCAGAAACATCCGCAGTCTAATAATTACATTTTACCAGTGGTTACACGTTTTAACTTTGACAAACCTCTCACGATACCGCCAGAGTAGGCGTCCCTGTGCGTGGCATGATAAATAGACCTTCTGCCGAGTTCATAAGCTTCCTCATCGGTTAGATCCCAGTGGTATCCGGAATCCAGTGCTCCGAACGCGTAGATGGATCCAGATCCTACGCTGAAGATCTTTCCCGGGGTGCGAGTGCCTTCCGAGTCCACGTAATACAGGCCGGGACCTCGCTTGTCCCAACCAGCCAGCATCATACCTATGTACAAATGTATTAGCAACTACTAGGGAAATGTAAGAAGAATGGAAGAGTATTATATATATATTTTTTTGTTATTTCATATATTTGATTGGGGAAAAAATTTGTTTGTATTCTCCAGATTAAAATGTTAATGATTGATGTTCTGTAAAAGAATCTTGTGTACAATGATTAGTTGTGCTGTTGTAAAATTGGAAAATTCTAAAGTTTTATGTTGTAAAATACTGAAGTTGTAATCTTGTAAATTTCGGAAGTTGTAATGACGTAAAACATTACAGTTGTGATGTTGTAAAATTCTAATGTAGTAAAGTTGTAATCTACATATGTATATAAAAATGTATATCTATCTATGTTTGTATGTTGTATATATGTATATGATTAATAGACTTCGAAACTGTTTGACCAATCAACATGAAACTTGGCACATATATGTATTTTTTCATGCAGAAGGTTTTTACGCTATTCAATTTGTTGTAAGTCGACGCTGTAGATGGCATTCCAATACATCAACTTCCATACCATTGAACCTATTGCTATGAAAATTGGTATACATAGGTATTTGAGCACGAGGAATATTTTCGCGCTATCCTCTTTGTTCTAACTCGCCATCATATTGACAACAAAACAGAATAATTTATGATTTTTAATGTCCTTCAATAATAAATACTGTTACGGACTGTTCCCGCTGCGCTGGCTTGCGTGCGAGGGCAAGTCCAAATTATCTTATTTTTTTGCCCTCTTTTGGCCACGTTTCTGATTATAACTATTGAACAAATGGACTTTTTCGAATGCGGTTTCCTCTAAAACCTTCCCGAAGAAGCGCCGCGTCTCACGCTTTAAATTGCAGCTTTCTACGTTCTACCGTTCTTAAATGATGCCGTCACAAACAGACCAAATACGACTTTTTCGCCCTTTTTTGGACACGTTTCTGCTTATAACTTTTGACTCGTAGCATCTATGTTCAATTTGAGAGAGGGAGAGAGAGAGAGAACTACAGAACAACGCGAAAAGCGAAATAGATTATCACAAACATGTTCAGCACGTACATGCTTTTAAAAATACTGTGCCACAGCAACGCGTGGCGGGAGAAAGCTAGTATATTCTAAAATACTACAGTTGTAATCTTGTAAAAATATAAAATTCTCAAGTTGTAAAATTGTGAAATCCTAAAGTTGTAATGTTGTAAAATTGTAAAAATTCTAAAGTCGTAAAGTTGTAAAGTTTTAAAATTCTCAAGTTGTAATGTTGTAAGATTGTGAAATCGTAAAGTTGTAATCTCGTAAACATGTAATCCCAATCTGTATTGGGACCAAATTCCCAGAAATCCTGAACCAAATGCATAAAAATAACTAACCAATGCTCAATCCCATTCCTTTGTAATTGTACACAATGTTCGACAGTAGTTTGCTCGCAGCTGCTATGGAGATGCGTTCCCTATTTCTCAATTCGTACATGCGACATTCCTTCGAAAGTACTCGATCCCAGTACACGCAGTCCGCAGCTCCACCAGCCAACGTTCCCAGAAGATAATTATTGATCTCTACAATCTTCTTCATCGTAGATGAGCCTATAAATTTAAACCTTATAAAACAAATCTATGCTCCAGAAAATTTCAACTTTATATACGTATATATTTCAAAATATACCGATGAATTGTCCTCCCGTTGCACGAGAATCGACAGCAAGAATAATTCCACCTTGATATTGGAAACCCAAAGTAGTGGTTCCATGATCGAATTTGATTTTGATCTGCCTTCCGGTCTCGTCGGTTCCTTCTGCGAGACGGGCCAAGTTCTCCGCTGGCTGTATATGCGAAAATATTCTTAGAATATATTAAAATTTGTTTGTTACTTTTCAATTTTCCAATAAGGAAAAATCGATGACACTTTCCGTTTAAAGAAATGTTAGCCTATCCTTAACGATTTTAGTTGTCGAACAAAATTAGTTCGATATAAACATGAAATAACCATTCCTAACCTCAACGTAAAATTTCGTATTTTGTTGACAGATAGTTTTCGTTTAATTTCGTACGCGAAGGGTTCGTATAGTTTAAGGAAGACTGTTTTCGTAAATACTTTGGGAAATGGTTGAAGAATTATCGTGGATAATTGTGGATGATGTTGCAAATTCAAATGCAGTTACCAAAGAAAGTATATTAAATTTCTACTTACGTTTATGTACGGCGGTAGAGCTAATCGAGTGTTGTTGATGAAGTTTCTGCTGTACGCCTCGATTTCACGTGAAAAGTCTTCTTCCTCGCGAGTTGCATTGAAATCGACGAACGACTTGAGACCGCAAACTTCGGCGAGCGCCATTTTCCTGACAGTCTTTAGTCGAATACAGTCGAATCACTGATATATATATATATACTATACAGTGTTCCGATCCGATTGAGCCAGCAATTTTTCGCGCATGCGCGGCGATTTCAGCCTCAGTAACGTAACCTTTTCGATGAAATCGGGTAGCTTGAGCACCCCACAGACTTCTAAAAAAATATTAGTGTATACATATATGAAAAGACAAGGGGATTAGGTTAGGTTCAAGACGGTACACTCCACTACTACTGGCCGCTCTGCTGCGTCATTGTAGATACGCTACTGTTTTAGCCGCGCATGCGCGAAAAATTGTTGGCACAATCGGAACACTGTTACTACTTTCAGAATTTTGAATCGTCATTCAATGGGGAAAATGGCTGAGAAACTGATTTTTAAATTTTAGTCCAATCGGCAGGTGGAAAAAAGGAGTCTACCAGGAAAGTATTCCGAACTTAATGAAATTTTGACACATCATTTAGAAGTACTCTGGGGTGTCAAATCTGAGTTTTCGACCTCGAGGACCCTGTGCTAACTTGGGGAGGGGAAAAAACTATGATTTTTATTACCTTGTTTTGGTTTTTCGTCTATTACTCAAAAACTATGTGTCCTAAGAACTTTTGTAAAGAGTTTCATTTTTGGAAAGATCATTAAATTTCCTTCAAATTTCAATGGTCAAACGTATTTTTTAACCCAATAGGCACCGAGAGACAGGCGTTCAAAATTAGGAAATGTTTCTCAAAATGACATTTTGAGCGACGCATTGTGATATTTAGTAGGAAATTGCAAGAGTTTGGCTCATAATTTTAGTCTTTTAACATATCTCTATATAATCTTCATACTACGTATACCCATTTTACCAGAGGGCAGCACAATTTATTTATTTCAACCCAATGGACTCGAACCTTTCCTAGGACTCATAGTTTTTGAGTAATAGGTGAAAAACCATAACAAGGTAATAAAAACCGTGGCTTTTTCTTCCTTTCTAAGTTAGCACCGGGTCCTCGAGGTCGAAAACTCAGATTCAACACACCAGACTACCCCTAAATGACGTGTCAAAATTTCATTAAGTTCGGAATACTTTCCAGGTAAAAGTACCTGGCGATTGGACTATTTGTATCTACAATAAAACAATGAATGGCTCGCGAGAATAACATTACAGGCATATTTATTATAGATCTCATTTAATTTTCAATTCTTACATAATGCTTCGATAAAAAATTGTTAAATTACAGGGGAGACGCGCAGTTCTACGAAACGAATTTCACCGGGCGAAGAAGAGAATTTCGAAGAAAAGTAACTTGTACCATTATCGACTTACGGTAAAGATATCTTTAATTTACAGTACAATGCTATACAGTAAGACACGATAACCGGTTGATCCTCTCGAAATAGTATAAAGAAAAAAAAGGTAAAGAAACTTTCACAGAACTATCCATAAATCGCAATCTACGTTTAAATATCGGTGTGAACGTTAATTCGATCGGTAGCAAAGTAGATCTGGACGATCCACAAGTTGAGGCGCTGTTTCCACCAATGATAACTCCGAAACTACGACGATTAGCACAAAAGTATCCGAGATGAAATAAGTTTAAACATATCGCGGGTTTTATAAATCGAGGGGACCAAAGATTTTGCACGTTTTCCATCACGATACTATAGATTTCGACAAAAGGATTCCAAAAATCGAAGCTACAACGTTAGGAACCCACTCGTTCAAAAGTGTTTAAAGTTTGAAACTTTAACTTTCTCGAACTTTAAACACTCGTAACTTTCTAACCGTTGATCCTGGAGGATCGAGACTTGGATTTCTCGTGTCTCCTTGTCGAGATCTATCGGGTGGCATCGGGGAAAATCGTAAAACTGTATTCAAAAGTCCAAATTTTCGACTTTTTAAAAATGTAATGTTGTAGATTTCGGCGAGAGGGTTCCGAAAATCGAAGTTTTAATGTTAGGTACCCACCGGTTGAAAAGTTACGAGTGTTTTTCTACTGGGATCGTAGTCTCGGAGTTGTTCTGGCTGTAGTTGGCGCCTCAGATTTCTATCACGAGGTGTTACCGGAGCTAGTCTTTGGAGTGCTGGCTGCTCGTGGTGCTCGATCGCGAGCGGCGCTTGAACTTCGGCTGGTTGTTCGTGTCGGACATATTGTCCGTCTTCCTACGGTTCTTGTCCGCGTCGTAATTGCTGTTCGAGTTGTTCGCTCTTCTGTAATCGTTCCGTCTGTCGTAGTATCTGTAGTTCTCTCTGCCCGGTCTGTTCATTCTGTAAGAATCTCTTCTCCGCGGGTAATAGTTCCTCCGGTTTCGCCTGTCCCGACTGGTTCTGCGGTCGTAATCCCTGTCTCTGGATCTCCTGCGATCGCGGGATCGCGATCTACCGCCACCGCGCTTTCTGCTTCTGTCTCTTGAGTCCCGTCGAGAGGGTCTGTCCCCGTACGATCGATGGGAATCGCGTTTCAACGATCTCTCCGTTTTGTTATTGTGCTTCCCGTCGATCTTCTCCTTGGTCGTTAAATCGTTAAAATCGGAATTCGCGTTCGGGTTCTCTGGGTCTTGATCGATGTTTTTGTTTTCCATGGACTTCTCCTCGGATTGGTCGTTCTCCTTGTTTTCCAACTCCTCCGAGATTCGGGTCTCCGTGTCGAACTTCTCGAGCAGTTGAGCCTCCTCGTCTGGATTCTCCGTGAACTTCTTCAGCCTGTCTGCTTCCCGCTTTTTCGTCTCCTCTTCTTTTTTCAGACGCTCCTTTTCCAGTTTCTGTGGCAGAGATTTGAGGATTGTAATAGGATTTTATTCGATGTAGGTAAAGGGAATTGTTAAAGACTTGTTCTCTCTTTCTATTTGTTTCTTCTGTTCTGATCGACGAAATATTACGAAAAAAAATCATGAACGTTCTACCTTATGATACGAACTTCTGTAAATGATTTCAGAATTTTCGGTCGATGCGTTGATTTAAAAAAAAAATCCGGAAGCTTGAAACATGAGATAGGATTCCCAACGTTACTCTATCTAGGTCACACTATGCTCTATATCTTCCGTCGAATTAAAAATTACAAAAAATTCATAAACATTCTACCCAGTGTCACGCACAACAGTGAATTATTTCAGAATTTTTGGTTGGGAAATCAATTTTTTTAAAATCCGGAAGCACACGTTGCCGATTGCTCAGGTGCTCCGAAGATTTTCGAATTTTTTAACAAATTTATTTTGCAACCAAAAATTCTGAAATAATTCACAAATGTCTGTGCTATTAGGTATAATGTTCGTTAATTATTTCATAACTTTTTGTTCTCTAGAACGGTAGGAACGAATGATAATTGATGAAAATCGTAGAACAACACGCACCTGAAATTCGTGTAACTTGATCGTACGGTTCTGAGCCTGTTTCCAATGAGGCGGTGTGACGCTCCTCGAACGGCTGCGGGAAGGTGTGTGGTATCGCTGTAAATTTGATCAAACGTAAGCCATTCGACTTCGCAGTTGTCTTCGAAATATTCTCAAAAGTACATACATACCGTGTACCGACAAAATTTATACAAATACTTACGAAAATTCCTCTTCCTTTAAACACACGGCCAGTTTTCCTGTGTGATCGTACGCGATCTCTTCCGTAATGTTGCCTAAACTCTTTCTGATTCGCATTATTCGTAGGCCCCGCTCTGTACAAGAATTTATTCGCCGGAACTTCCGGAATCTCGTCCGGATCGATTTTCGTCACCGATACCAGCGGATGAGGTTTCCCTAGATCATCCTCGTTCGAATCGTGAATCTCTCCATCCTCTGACTTCGCTCTCTTTTTACTGTACGATCGATATAAATATATATGTATATATATTCTTTGAGAAATCGATGATTTATCGATGTTTAAGGGGATGGACTCGAGTTTCCAGGATGCAATTCGCATTATTCTGCTGTAAAGCTGCGATGGAAAATTACGAAAAAATTCACGTACGTACTATCTGGGGCAACTCCCCATGTCTGTGAATTATTTCAGAATTTTTGGTTGCAGAATCAATTTTCTAAAAAATCCGGAATCACAGAATTGCCGAATTTTCGGTACACTGAAGGCTTACGGATTTTTGAAAATATTGATTTTGAACCAAAAATTCTGAAATAATTCACTGTTGTTTGTTCCGTCTAGTAAAACGTTCATGAATTTTTTCGTAATTGTTTGTCGAGCAGAAACCCAGAAAATATTGTTTATACTACTAAACATCCCCTGGCTATGGATCCTGTCACAAGTTTATGCTTTTGAATTTTTTTTTTAAATCGACGGTGGAACCAAAAATTCAGAAATAATTCACAGTCATTTGTTCCGTCTAGTAAAACGTTCATGATTTTTTTCGTGAGTTTTTGTTCAGCAGAACAGAAGAAATAAATCATAGTATAAGACAGTTAGTGAGGTTGGGGATCCTATGAGAATTATATGCTTTAGGGCTTTCTAGAAAATAGATTGAACTTTTGTTTACTATTTTTGATTAGTGAAAAACAATCCAGGGCACGAGTCCACCCGTTATTTAAGAGGTATTTCACAGAGGTTATACTTTTTCTTGGTCTTCTTCTTCTTCTTCGACTTCTCCGCGTAAGAGTCGGAGTCCGAGCCTGACGAGCTACTCTCTTTCGTCTCGCGTTTCTTCACTGTGAATCAGAATTTCGTAGCGTATTAATTTGACTTCTCTTCGGATAAAAGACCTAGTCGATTAAGATTGTGAAAACTGTCCACAGAGGTTTTCCAACGACTATCGAACTCCGAGGAAAATTTCCATTCTCTAGCTAGCCAAGTTACACTTGTAGATTTTTCATTTTTCCCTACCGCAGTTCTCGACAGATAAATCTCAGAAAATGCTGAAAAATGTGTCGTGTGGTCCACAATATATACCATTTTTCTCAGAATTTTAGAACGCATTAGAGGCCAGAAAACGCGCATTTTCGAAAAACCTGCGTTTTTCCGATTGATTTGTGGTTTTTCATTTTACCCGTTTACAGATCGCGACAGAAGAATCTGAAAAATGCCATGTATCCCATTTTTTCCCGATTTTTCGTTGCGGGAGATAATTTTCAAAAACAATAAAATCCGAATTTTCTCGACGGTTTCTGCTGTGGAAAATGATAAGTTGCACTTGTTGGTTTCTCATTTTTCTCGGGCGTAATTTGCGACAGAAAAATCTAAGAAAATTCTGTAAAATGCGCCGTGGGATCGGCAATGCATCCGATTTTTTTCCGAATTTTCGAAAGCATCGGAGACGCTTTTACGCACCTTTGCTTTTCACCTTGAGCACAAGTTCTCCGCAATTTACAACCTTAGCATCTTGAAGCGGACGAGACATACGGTCTACTGGGAGTCCCTCAATATGTGAGACAATTTCCTGGCCAGACACTACTTCTCCAAAAACCACATGGACACTGCAAAACATCGATTCATTATAGTACAACGAATAAGACGGTAGAAATTCCCAAAGAAAAGTATTGTTATCGATTTAATCTTACTTGTCGAGGTGAGGCGCTGGTTGTGTTGTACTACAACAACAAAATATGATTAAGGGGATGAGAGATGAACAGAAAGAGCCAGCTTTCATTGGTCATTGTGTTGTAGTAGTGGTGTGCAGACCCTTCCCTCATGACTACACAGAAATATCGCTAAGTTATTCATTCCTCCAGAGCCGTTCTTACTTCTATGCTTTCTACTATTCTCCGAACGTACAACATCGTTTCAATCAGTGCGAGGCGCTAGCCAGTTAGAACAACTGCAAGAGTACGATGCTGGTAGAAAAGTTTTCGAAATGAATATCTTTAAACTTTCGAACCGGTGGGTTCCTAACATTGAAACTTCGATTTTTGGAATCCTCTCGTCGAAATCTACAGGATTCCAATTTTAAAAAGTAGAAAATCTTTGGGCCCGACCGACTTTAAACAACCTGTGAAATGTTTGAACTAGTTTCATCTTGGAAACTTTTGTATTGATATCGTACTCTCGGAGATATCGTGGCTGGCTATAGTTACACCTCACCCTGCACCGCCCTAAACTATCGTATATTCAATTATCAACACACCCAAGATCTCATTATTATTCTCCTGCCTCTTAAAACGAGCATACTGAAACGTCAGAATCAATATATAGATATATTTATATATGTATATATCAAAACTCCTGCGTATTACCTTTACCTTTCGAAGTCGACAAAGAAAACGTCTGTCGGCAGAGAAAAAGAAATTTTCAGCCAGTGGAAATATTGAATAATAAAACGTACACAGGCGAAATTTTCGTTATTCTTTCTCTCGCAGAAAACTTCTTCGGAAGCCTTCGATTCTCTCTCTTTCTTTTTAATCCAGTGTGAAATGAATTAGTGGTTTTCTCGCATTTCTCGACAAAAGTTACAACAAACTGGAATACCATTCTCCGGCGACGATATATACTCACATGAAAAATTGCGAACCGTTTGTGTCTCTGCCTCGATTCGCCATCGACAGCAGAAACGATTTGTTATGCTTTATTATGAAATTCTCATCTGAAAGAAGAATTTTTTATCGATTCTGTATTCCGTTCTTTACCGCGTACCAGTCCTCGGCGATAATTTGTTAAAAGGATCTTTCTTACCCGCAAAAGTTCCTCCGTAGATGGACTCGCCTCCAGTCCCGTTGCCCACCGAAAAGTCTCCACCCTGGATCATAAAATCCTTCACCACTCTGTGGAATACGATTCCCTTGTAGTGCAACGGTTTGTTGGTGGTTTTGCCTAGCCCCTTTTCTCCGGTGCATAAGGAACGAAAGTTCTCGCACGTTACTGGACACGCGTCCGCGAACAGTTCGAAAATTACTCTGCCCATCGGAAGTCCGCCCACTTCCACGTCAAAGAACACTCTCGGGTTGACGTTCATCGTGCCGGTGCTGTTCTCTACTTTTATCTTTGTTATTCTGGAAACAATTGAACAATTAGGTAACCGTCGATGTTTGTCGCAAATTATTGTTTAGAAATTTCGAGATAAACTCGAAAGAAATTCCCTTTAATTTTGAAATGTGCTTACCTCTTACGTCCTGAAGTGTACGTGCACACACTGCCACAGACGGAAACTAGAAATTCACACGGCACGATATATATTTACAAGAGATTTACAGAGAGATAAAAAACGAATCGTTCTACCTTGTGTAAAGTACAGAAACGCTGGCCTGAGAAATCCGGACGATCAAGTTGCGAGGTTAGAACTGGCCGATTAAACCGCTTCGCTTAATCAACGAGCCGTGACTTCATTAATATCTACACTGTGTACGCTGGGTACACGTGTATCATTCTTTTCCGCGTTGTTTTTTCGGTCCTCGTCGTATCGGCGGATATCGATAATCAGCAACGTACAATTGTAATGATGGAGTAGTCAATCGTGAAAATGATCACTCGGTGCCATATTGTTGAATCCATGGAGGTATTGTTCGTATACAATACGGGCCCAGAAAATGTACGATTTTATTTTATTTCAATGTGTACGATGCTCGGTACGCACAGGCAGTTAGAAAACTTTATCTCGTCAAACAGGAAGATTCTTCGAGTGATTTCGAGTAACTTTCTTCTTCTCGGAAATCCTCTACGACGCTCCGTTCGAGAGTTTATTCGAGAAAAACGCGGACCAATCGGAGCGCGGCTTTAATGGAAGTGCGCCTTCTGATTGGTCCGCGTTTTTCTTGAATAACTCCTGAAAGGAGCCTCGGAGAACGTTTCCTCACAGGAAAAAGTTGCTTCAAATCATCTCAGGAATCATTTCCGCTCGAGTAATCATTTTCAAATATTGTCCTTGCTTGTAAATGATTCCTGACGTTATTTCGGGCAACGTTTTCCTTAGCGGAAATCCTCTACGACGCTCCGTTCGGGAGTTATTCGACGAAAACGGAGCCAATATTAGAGCGTGGCTCTAATCGAAGCGCGCCTTCTGATTGGTCCGTGTTTTTCTTAAATAATTTCTGAACGGAGCCACATAGAACATTTCCGCAACGGAAAAAGTTGCTTGATATCATTAGAGAGGAAATAAGTAGAGGCCTTCTTTGGCACACGGACGATGGCGCACAACGCTTAGACCATATATACTTCTAGACACGGCGCAGATAATTTTGGCTAAGGCAAAGATCATTGAGATCATAGTAAAATGTGACGTCACAGTTTCGAAAGATGTACAAGCTATGCTCATCGACAGCGCCTACAGCTACGCTTGGCTTATGCCAAGTAATTTCAAAGAATTTGGCATTTTATCATGAAATAATCATTATATAAAGTATATTTGAGATACAAATGTTTATTCTATATGTTTTATTAAGGCATTACAATGAACTATGAATTAATAATAGTATATATTTACATAATTTACATTTACCTCGCTTGTGATTAGTTATATTATTAGACTGCGGATCTTTGTGCATTTATAAAAAAACATTAAGTAGATTAAATTCAAAATTGTTGAAAAAATTTGAAACTTGAAAATGTCAATATATGATTTCTGCTCTATTACAATCATTAAGGGAAGAAATAA
>CM052332.1:17715876-17746021 GCA_028455615.1 Lasioglossum zephyrum | reverse complement strand
AACGGAGTCCGACTCAGCGACAGGTCCCGCTTAGCGTGGCGGCGCCATTGGCTGAGTCAGAATCAATCCGCTGTAGCCGCGCTCTGATTGGTCAATGTTTTTCGTTAATAACTCCTAAACAAAGCCGTCGACGTCATTTTTGTAAAGGAAAATGTTGCTTCAAATGACCCAAGGAACCTCCCATTTCCGGGAACTACACGAATTTTGGGACACCCTGTATATACTAATAGACCCAGCATAGGTATAGTATGTGTATAGGAAAACCGACTCTGCAGCTCGGCGAAGATAAACTAAGGCTAACGAACCTCGTGACGTCACAAGATAAGTCTTGAGATAATTCTAAAATGGCTGAAACAGCAAACCGACTGATATTAATGATAAAATATGTTATTAATGTTAATAAAATATTTAACTGTATCTCTAATACAGTTTATAATTGATTATTTCATGATACATTCTTTGAAATTATCCTGTCCATTCTTTCCGTGTAGTGGGTACATGGCGCACCCGCTGATCCCCCTCGCTTCCCATGTAAACCAAGCTTAGACACTGTCGATGAGCATAGCTTATACATCTTTCGAGAATGTCACGTCACGCGGTTCATTATCTTCGCCGAGGGCAAAATTATCTGCGCCGGGTCTATTAGTATAATATGGTCTAAGACAAGTACATATATTTATGACGCCGGTGTACAGCGGGTTGCCGTCGACAGGAACGGCGCGTAAAAAACAGAATGTTTCTTGGATATTTTTAATTCGGCGAGTTACAAGAGCATTAAGGTTGTCGCCCACTGAACAGCGTCGCCCACGAACGACTCCAGATCAACGTCGACGCGCGTTTAGTTCAAATGTGAATGCATCCATCTATCCGTAACAGGACGATATCGATACTCGCCTTTCTTTCCTCTTCCTTCTTTCAACCCTTAAGTACTCGAGTGGTGACTCAGTGTCACCAATAAAAATTGCTCTGCTGTTATTCAAAATATTTAAGAGTTAGGGTTAGGGTAAGGTTTAGGGGTAGGTGTAGGGTAAGATATGGAGGAGGATATGGTCTCGAATTTGTAACCTAGAGGGGATCAAATAAAGATTTATATATATATATATATTTTCAAAATATTGTTCAGATTATTAAATATGTTGGTGTCTAATCAATTACTAAACATTTAAGTATTGCATGATGTATTCTATCAATTTTACCACGTTTTTATTAGCTCGCTTTCTTGTTTGTTTGTCTGTCTGTCTGTTTGTTCGGTGGCAAATTTTGCAATTGATTTTAAACTAACTTCCTGATGAGTTAGAGACTTGAAATTGGATACATGGCTCAGAACTGGATAACAATGCATTATTCAAAAATTTTTATTTTAAAAGTCTTATTATATTCAGACAAAGAATAAAATTCATATAGAATGGAATTATTCTAGGTCGGAAGAAATGTTTGAATTTTTAGTTAAAGTAGCTCGCTGAGTGTAAAGGGTTAATAGAAATGAATACGTCGACGTTGATCTGGCGTTGTTCGTGCGCGGTGCTGTTAAGTGGGCGACGACAGCCTTTGGTCTTTAACGGGCCGAGACTCGGTGTATCCGAGGTTAAGACGTGAGGACGATCGCGCGATGGAGACAAGGTCCTTGGCAACCTTCCCGGAGTCCAGGCCAAAGGACCGTTTTGATCCTGGTGCCATTCGAGTTTGGGGAGGCATGATGCCTGACGTGGACCTCTCGCCTAAATTCCAGAGCCTGCGCCACGTCGAGAACCAACGGCGTAGACCGTGCTAGACAGGCCCATGCCAAACTGGAGCACGCCGTGGCGTATCTCTTGACCTCGTCGCATCTCCGCAGACACGGAAAGTCGTACAGCGTCCTCTCCAGCTGGCTGACCACCTGTTCCGCGACCTCCCGGGAACCGGTTCTCGCGCCGGAAGTGGCCAGTTGCCGTTTCACACATTCCTCCAGGCCCGGCGTCACCGTTTGCGCCGCGGTCCCGCTGCCATTCAGGATCTTGACCGCCTCCGCGTATCTCGAGGTCTGGATCATGCCAGCTAGTCGCCACGAAAGCTGGAAATGTAGATATTTATTTGCAGCGAATTTCATATTTATTTAAGCGAATCATTTCACACAGAATTCAATATTTATTTAACCCTCATCCACACTACGTGGTACCCCGGTACCTATTTCAAATTCGTTCACATAATATTCAATATTTTTCAATTGATATGTCCTTCATCTTTTGTGACATCTCAAATCTACTTTAGATGAATTAATATCCTTGGAATTAAACAAAAATTTTATACAACATTTCACAAAAAATCTCCCAAACCTTTTTTTTCGCATTCGCTATGATGATGGTACCACAAGGCTCAAGTAGGCAAATTAGATCCTATACAATTGTGATTTATAGTACAAGTATTTCTCAGTACAAATTTTAAAGCTCGATAGTAGCGAAGACGTGCCATAAAAAATCTCCAGGTCATGCGGGGCCAGCTATCAGGCATATGCATGAACCTGAGGAAGATGGAGCCGTCACGGACCAAGGGCCCTCGCTAGGGCCTGGTAGCGACGATGACGCTACAACAGTATGCAGCAACCTATATGGGTACCCGGGTACCTCTTCATGCAGAATCGTATAAAAAATTACCCGTGTGGATGAGGGTTAAGCGAATTTCAGTATGTAACGAACCATTATAGAATAAAGAGGTATTTAAATTAACCCCCTATAAATCCAAAGAAACATCGGTATCGTAGAACTCGTCCATTTAAGGTGGTAGACTCGTTTCTTGGCGTCTTCTCATTTTTCGATAAATCGATGTAAAAATGGTAGCGCTTTCGACTACTGAAAACCCCCATCTTCGCAAGAAAAACGAGTCAACCCCCTTAATTTTCGAGGGGAGAAACGTAGGTGGATATGCAGGTCCCTTTTCGTAGAACGGGGTCAGCCGAAGGGAGGATCGCGTTCGCGAGCACCGATCGATCTCAAATTTGTTCTTCGCCGTTCTCCCGCGAGACTTCGCCGCTGATCAACTTCAGATTTAGGATTTAGGCCACCGGAGACAGGCTCGTGGGTCGAAGGAATGGGGAGGCCGGGTTATTCGAGACGCGGGATATCTTTTTCCTTTCTCTTGGCTTCGCGAACGAAAAGTCAACTCCGAAGAGAAGAGGGCGAAAGAGAGAGAGAGAGAGAGAGAGAGAGAGAGAGCGACTCGGCGGCCAGGATCCGCTTTCATAATCCTATGATTTATTCACGAACGGAAAATGGATTTCGCTTTGACGCACGGTTTTTACGGCATCGCCTCGCTCGGATCTCGTTCTTTGAAACGCGACACGCCGAACAGAACGAATCTCGAGGACTTCCCGAACGGATCCGTACGAACGCGCGATTTTCCCACGGATTAAAACAATCCCCCATTCAAAATCAACCCTCGCCAACGTTTATTTCGACAAGCCCCTCCGTTCGATTAACCGGCGACCGCCAGCCCGCAGGCGGTTTTTTACGCGATGCTCCACCGGAATGCGATTATACTCGGCGCCAGGATGCGTCGCCCGTTGTTCGCACAGACACGTTCCCGTTAACCGCAACACCCCCGCGCCTGTTAAATTATATTTCTGAACAAAGCGACCGAGCCACGCTGAAAATCCTGTTTGGAAAGCATCGCGCGATCACCGCGCGTTTCCGTTATCCGGAAAGCAAAGCTCAGAGACGTTCCAAAGCGGCTCGGCAAGTCGACTCGCTGCTGCCCGGATTCGACTTCCGTTTTCCAGCTGGCAAACCGCGAGAGGTTTCTACGTCTTCCACCACGTGTGATAAGACTTTCAATTTCCTGCAGGCTGCGCGGGATCGGTCAAGGCTTCTTGATAAGGGACTCGATAAATCTCGAGCGCTATCGAATGACCTCCCGGTAAATTAGAGAACGAGCAGTTTTGAGGCGCAACAGCGCGATATAGCACCACAATAGAATCTTGCGATAAACAGTCCGAATGTGAATTAGAGTACATCCCCTAAATATGTTACTTAAAACACCCTTCATCCTCCTAATTTTTCGAGTGGATTTTATGCATATTTAACATTTCGATTTTGCACGAGGATCGGGGATAGAGTACCTCGATAGAATCTTGCGATATACAGTCCGAATGTGAACTAGAATACATCCCCTAAAAATGTTCCTTAAAACACCCTTCATCTTCCTCATTTCCCGAGTGGATTTTATGCATACCTAACAGTTTGATTTTGCACGAGGATCGGTTACAGAGTACCTCGATAGAATCTTGCGATATACAGTCCGAATGTGAACTAGAATACATCACCTAAAAATGTTGCTTAAAACACCCTTCATCTTCCTGATTTTCTGAGTGGATTTTATGCATATCTAACATTTTGATTTTGCACGAGGATCGGCGATAGAGTACCTCGTTAGAATCTTGCGATATACAGTCCGAACGTGGACTAGAGTACATCCCCTATATATCTAGCTGCCTTCAGCCTTCGTCTGGTCCTCCTACTTTCCAGAGAGGATTTTATGCACTTATAATCTGTATATCGCAATAGAATCTTACTATGTGCAGTCCGAACGTGGACTAGAGTACATCCCCTAAAAATCTAGCTGCTCACACCCTTCGTCTGGTCCTCCTACTTTCCAGAGAGGATTCTATGCACTTATAATCTGTATATCGCAATGGAATCTTACTATGTGCAGTCCGAACGTGGATTAGAGTACATCCCCTAAAAATCTAGCTGCTCACACCAATCGTCTGCTCTTCTTACTTTCCAGAGAGGATTCTATGCACTTATAATCTGTATATCGCAATGGAATCTTACTATAAACAGTCCGAACGTGGATTAGAGTACATCCCCTAAATATCTAGCTGCTCACACCCTTTGTCTGGTCCTCCTACTTTCCAGAGAGGATTCTATGCACTTATAATCCGTATATCGCAATGGAATCTTACTATGTGTAGTCCGAACGTGGATTAGAGTACATCCCCTAAAAATCTAGCTGCTCACACCAATCGTCTGCTCTTCTTACTTTCCAGAGAGGATTTTATGCACTTATAATCTGTATATCGCAATAGAATCTTTGTAATATACAGTCCAAACGATGACTAGAGAGGATTTTACGCATGAGTAACATTTTGTATGTAATTCTGCTGTCAGATGATAACGAATTCGCCGTGGCGAGAGCAGTGCCCCCTAAGGGCTAATCGGTGATCGTATGTGCCAGAATTTCGTCGTCAATTCGCTGGTGGTACACGGTTGATCCCGTGGTTGGTCGTCGGTGCACGCGTACAGGCGAAGATTATTTTTGCCACCACTACCACCACACGCACCTTGTCTCCCGTTCGATCGATCGACCATTAACGTCAAAGCCGTCGCGAGAGGGGTGTCGAGGGGACACTTTTGCGATCGAGTGTACCCGGCAAGCGGCAAGTGGCAGAGGCGCTAGTCCGTCAGCCTGAGGCTATTACTTTGCATACATACAGGCTATACTAGCTGTTGGCTTTCCACACATCGGCCTGCCCGAGGAAATCGATGAACTAAAATAAATACCCACGACGACGAAAGCGACTCCGTTCGCCTCTCCGTCTTTCCTCGTTCGTTCCGTTTCGTCCCGTTTCTATCCCGCGATCGGTTCTAACCACCGAACAATCGAATCTTTCTCACGGGCCGCTGCACCGTGGGCGAGGAGCCTATGCTTATTGTCGCCAGAATTCAACTTCTCGATTTTCAAATTGCAACGATATCTTTTCTTCTCTGATACAAGGACTCTTTGGAACGTCACTCACCGAACAGATATAGCGTTACAAGTGGGAAAGACTTTTCATACTTTAAACATTTTAAACTTTGCCTAAGACTGACCGTCGAAGCAAGATTGATTAGGTGAATGTAACACTCCTGATAAGAATCATTGATTTCGGTTGTGAGAATCACTGCACTGTATGTAATATTATAATATTATAATGGTGTAGTTTCAATTATTTTTCAATTATTTAACTATGTTTCGGCAAACTGACCGCGTTGAAACTTTCAAACATATTAGATAGGTAAGAGAATATTGTTCTTAAATATTTTTGATAGGTGTCACTCAAAAGTTCACTCTTTTCTACTCTTCATAATTTCTGCTCAAAATTATGAATAGAATATATGAAATGCAAGAGGTAAGTTCGAGTATTTTCTTATTTTCTTCATCTTAATATCCCAATTAACAACTAAGAAAAAAGAAAGAGATCAAGTTTAGAGTGTTCACCATCATATTAAAATTGTGGAGGATGTGCTCACAATTATGAAATCCGAGAGGTAAATTCGGAGTCGCTTTCGTTTTTCCTTCATCTTAATATCCTAATTAATAACTAAGAAAAAAGAAATAGATAAAGTTTAAAGTGTTCTCCATCATATTAAAATCGTGGTGGATGTGCTCACAATTACTAAAAAAATTTATGAAATGTAAGAGGTAAGTTCGAGTACTTTCGTTGTTCCTTCATCTTAATATCCTAAGTAACAACTAAGTAAAAAGAAAGAGATCAAGTTAAGGTGTTCACCATCATATTAAAATCGTGGAGGATGTACTGACAATTATGAAAAAATATATGAAATGTAAGAGGTAAGTTCGAGTATTTTCTTATTTTCTGCATCTTAATATCCCAATTAACAACTAAGAAAAAAGAAAGAGATCAAGATTAGAGTGTTCACCATCGTGTTAAAATTTTAGAGGAACTTCTGTCAACCAAAAAGCATTGTTTCGCACACTCGATCAGCGTTTCCGAGGGCCTAGATAAAACTGGGCGGGCTGTATCGGCAGGAAAAGGAATTTTTACATCCGCAACCATAATCGCGAGAGGATAGAAGGACGATAATGGAGCGAGCAGAGCGTGAAACGAGGTGGCGGACCGGTAACGGTATAGACCGACAACAGTTAGACATATTAGCGAGTCGAGGAGTACAGGGGGTTCGCGAACTCGCGATTACCTGTGCCGCGCCGCCTCGACTCCATTGTGCTCGGTCTCTCGCGATTAACTCGCGAATTAATTAAACGGCGAAAGACGTTGCTCGATTCGGTTGGGTGTCTTTGTATCGAACGCTCGGATCGTTTTCGGTCGAACGAAGCCCCGCCTGGTTGCCTCTCCGTGCTTTCTGGTGAGACAAGAACGGGGAACCGGCGCGCGAACAATGCCGGCGAGTTAGTTCGCCGGGTAATTTTCACTTTGCCGAATTCGTCGCTTTTGTGAACGTCGACGGACTTCGCTCGCTTAATTTCGGTCCGCGGAAAATTCCCGCTGTCCGCCGGGAAATCGCCCGCTACCCCTCGTCCAAATTATGTGTCCTTTTGCCTTGCTCGTCCCCGAATTCTTCTCGTCGCATCGAATTACTCGCAATGCCTTGATTAGATTTCGTTGGGAAAGGGTTCGGTAATTATATAGAAAAGATCTGCGTACTCCGAGTCGATCCGTTCAGTAGGTCCCATGAAAAAATTCCTGTATCTACATATACAGTTTTTCGAAAATAGGATACGAATAACTAAAATTGATGTTTTTCTAAGTAAACTAAGCAATTTTGCAAATATCTATAAGTTTTTCAACGTTTCGGTCTACTTTAGAGACCATTATCAAGAAAAACTTTTTGGTAATTATATAGAAAAGGTCTGCGTACTTCGATTTTGATGAAATTTTAATATGTTATAGATTTCGACATTTTGAACAACTTTTTCCTTTCCCAAAATAGGGGGCTCGCTTTTAGTTTTCGAGATATTTGCAAAAGACTATCGCTAATACTGTATTGAATTTTTCGTATTCCTGCATGTTTTTTATTTCCGTTATGAAATTAACATTTGCGCCAATTTTTAATATCATATTCGTAATCAGCACGTGAAAAAACGTAACAATCTAGAGTATAAGTTCGAAACACTGGGTGGGTGTGTGCGGTGTCAGGCTGGCCCTTTCCGTCCCTCTGATTTCTCTCTCTTCTCTCCAGCGTACAGTGGTCCCGGAGCCCGCTTTTTGTGGCCAAAATTCAATTTTTCGACTTTCAAATTTCAACAAAATTTTTTTCCCTCATAATAAGAACACTTTAAAACCTCGAAATTCTAAATATTAGGTCTTTCGGATAGCTTTCCGAGCAAATATAGCGTTTGAAGTTCACAATTATGAAATTGGAGGAACAACTAAATAGTTGAATTATTCTTTACACACTGCCAAAATGAAAATTTGTACTATATTTTTGTATGTGTATGTATATTTTCAATATACAAAGTTAAAGAAAAAAAATATTTTTTATAAAAAATGAAGGTTACCTCAATTTTTGAAATATTAACATATATTTTTTACATCGTAATATTCTAACTGGTATCAAGACGAATCCAGCGACCTATAATAAGATAACATTAAATCTTGAAATAACGCTACAATAGTTTTGGCCAGAAAAAGCGGAGCGGAGGAATACGAAAAATTCAAAACAGTATTCGCGATAGTTTTTTGCAAATATCTGAAAAACTAAAAGCGACCTCCCTATATTGGAAAAGGAAAAAGTTGTTCAGAATGTGTTGCTGCATAACATATTAAAATTTCATCAAAATCGGAGTACGCAGACCTTTTCTATACAAATTACCAAGGGTTCGGCAGGATCCAGGGACTCTCACTCCTTTTTTTATTTTACATCGTGCGCAAAACAATGATTTTTGGGTTGAAAGGTAATCCACCAAAATTTCAAGTCGCTGACTCCTCATTTAAGGGCAATACGAGGGCAAACACCCTATACTTTATCATTTTCTTCCTCGGTTGTTTAATTTGAGATATTAAGAAGAAAAAAAGCGAAAATACTCCGACTAACCTCTAGCAGGTTTCCGTTTTTTTTCTCCATCTTAATATCTGAATCAACAACCGAGGAAAATAAAGGGTTAGTAATTTAAAATGTTCGAGGGATTATTATTCAACCAGAAAGCATTGTTTTGCATAGTAGTGTGAGGAACGGTGGAGCATGCTTATCCTATTAAACCCTTTCTGGGACTCTTTCTTCTTGCATTTTCCTTTCTCTCCAGCGTGGATATTTATTTTTCCAATCTGGACACACGATCCCGTCTCCGATTTCTAGAAGCGGCAGTGAAGCTGTTGAAAGGTTGGATCATTGAATTTCCTCATTGGAAAACAATACCGCGGCGGCCATTTTGCGAAATATCAGCTCGGATTGCATAAAAATGAACAATTTGGTAAAACGTATCTCGTGGAAAAACAACTCGAAACATTGTGTTCCATCATCAATTCCTCGATCTGTGGAAAAATCTGGAACCGTGTCGAACACGTTCCATTTCGTACTACTTGTAATTGGATTTTGGATATTTCTGTGAATTGATTTGTTTAGGAACGGGCTTTGAAAATGAAGAATAAAAGGGGTGGCATTTCGAAGATTTGCATTCTACTGGAAAAAATCTATCGCACGGCTCTGAGGCGTACTCGAACGAGTAAAATTTGAAGCGTGTGCCACGGGACTTTATTATGCGGGGCCGAGGTTTTTGGCACGTTCGTAGAGGACGGATGGCCGTCTGTTCGTTAGCTTTGGTCGGTTATCATCGGGGTATTCTCTGTGTGTCATCTTTCAGCGGAATATTTGAACCGTGAACGGCTTATCTGGAAACGGGATCCTCTCCGGAAATACCGCGGATCCACGCGTAATTCGAATAGCTAAGCAAGGATTTTCTTCTGGACGGATTTTCCCGGAAAAATTACCCAGAAATTGAAACCCGGGCGCGGATGACAAAAACCAGAGAGCTTTCGCGGACCGAAAGCGACACCACGTGTCCTGCGTTTTCACCGCTCCCATCAGTGGAGGATCTAACGGTAAGCAGCTGCGAATTTTAAAGAAATTTATTTCATGTGTAACGGTGTGAAATTTTCCATCACTTTTCTTTTTGTTTATAAGCTTAGAAAAGTTTTCTTTGAATTAAAATTTTTTAAATCTGGATTTAAACTTCTTACTCAAACTTTCATTCATATATAAAATTAATTTCTACATTTATATATTTTTCTATTATATAAAATAGTTTTGTGGTTTCTGTCGCCCTAAAACGCCGAACGTTTTTTAAATTTACATTCATCCTGATTGTTTTTATTTCATTACTCTTGTTCCTTTTTATTTTTCTTTTCATAATTTTATTCCAGAATTCATAGTTAATTATACTAAATAAAAAAAATTAAAAAAATAAAATAAAATAAATTAATTAATTTTATTTTTAATCATTAAATTTGTATTTTCACTAAATCTCATTTATAAATAAATTGTAATCATTAATTTATAAACAATAATCAAATTTAAAATTAAATTTTTATATGAATTTAATAATAGACAAATATTTTTAATTAAAAACTTTAAATCTTTTAAATATATCTAATAACTTAAATCCTAATAATAAGTATATATTTATATGAATAAAAAATTAATTATTGACCTGTTATTAAATTCAACAAAATACTTTCACTAATAAATTCTTTAAATTTAAATTCTTTCATGTTCTATGACTAACTTGAGTTTCAGGGCCCCAAAATGTTTACCGCTTGGGGCATCCACTGGCTCTGATGTTTCGGTAGATCGTCGACTCTTTTAAAGCAAATGAGATCCCGTCTTTACGCAGAAATTCGTTGAGAGGAACAAAAGCCCGGAGTGGAACGCGTGTTTCCCTAACGATCCGCGTAAACTCGACGAATTGCCGGGAAAAAATAGAGAAAGCTGGATCGAGGCACGACGTCGAGGCGTGTCGTCGTCGCGACGACTGACAGCTGGCTGCAACACGCGCCTGCAATCAATTCCAGTAAAATCAGTTTAATCGCCGGCTTTGGTCGCGCGTTGTCTTTTTCGCTTTCCAATTTCCACAGGGCGACTCTTCCACGGCTGTTGGCCGCCGGGAAAATGAGCGCGAACGAGAAAAAAGGTTCTCGTTCGCTCCTCGATATTTTCACGAGCGAAATTCTGCCCGAAAACTCGATTTCCTCTCGCGCGACCAGACCCTCGAGCGTTAATTCGAGAGAAAGTTTCGGTGGAGATCCGCGATGCGATTTTTAGTTGTTCAAAATGAGGTCTTCGGAACATTATGACAATTTTCACGCAATCAATAATTTAATCCCGTAAAGTGTGACTGCATTTCTTAAATACTTGTTCGAAATAAATGTTTAGGCAAATGATTTTACCAAACCATTCAGCGAATTTGAATTGAATTGAAGTTGATTTTGAATCTGATTTGTGTTGCGGATCGCGCGAGCTGCGTTACGGCGCTTGTTGTAGAGCAGGGGAGAGAGAGGTAACGGGGTTATCAAAACCATAACACCTCTCCCCTTGCCGTTCTGACTCTTCGAAAACAGCTGATTGCCGAAAAGTCAGTTGCTGTCGACACTTTACCGTACGCACTCCCGCTTTGCTTGGGCGGTTAAATAGGCCATTGCGCTTCTCTGGCCGTCTATCGTTTCTTTGCTAAAAACTGCAGCTTCACTTGAGCTGCACCTCGCTCAAAAGGTCTCTGCGCTTCTCAGAGCTTCTAGTGTCCAGCCTACACTGGACTCTAGGTTTTCTTGTACTTAAACTCTGTCGATTTTTTAAATTTCTAAGTTAATTATAAGTGGTGTCGGGTTTTTTCTCATTATTAATTGTTGTTCGGGTTTAGTGCTTAAGTTTAAGTTATTGACAATAAACTGACTATCTATTGACTCGCTATACCTATCGATCGTCTCTTAAAAACAATCTATTCCTTCCACGATCCAGTTCCACTTCTTAAATTCAAACAATTTGAATTTGAATCAACGAGAAAACTATCTTACGATCGATAATCAACAAACACAATCATTCAGCGAATCATCGAATAAACACAATGTTCGGATAATTACCGTTATTTTTCCGAATGTTATCGAGCGCGAATTGTTGCAACGGTTAATCCACCCTGTTTAATTAATATTCTCTTGAAAATTTAATTAATCCAATTTCGGCTCCGATAGCGTTTCAGAGTTCAGCGATAATATCCACCGAATTAACCCGTCCGTATCAATATCAATTACGATCGCTGAACACCGAATCGGCCGTGCTATCGTGCTTAAATTGATTCTATCGTGATCGCTGTTTAAAAAGTGAACGATTAAACTATTTTCTTCGGGCGTGGCATCGAGATGCTCGTTAACTTGGTTTATGTTCGTCGCATTAGGTTGTAAAGTTTGCAAAAATGTGTGTTAATAGGTTGGCTAGTCGAAAGTAAAGAAGTGGAACACGTCGGAAACGATCCGGCTAAGGGGTTAAAGGGCTGATTAAGCTCTATTTAGTTTAGCCAGAGCGTCACAGTTCAGAATTTCGAACGACCGTGACTGTCCGCCCAGAAATTGAGGCATTTCCAGAGGCTCGAAGTTGTGGAGCTCATAAAAACTTTATGTTTGTGCCACGCACAGCAGAATTCCGGTAACCGAGATGTCCGGCCCGAACTGCCGCACTACGGGGAAAACGCAAGAATTCTGTGTCAAAATCAAAGAACTTTCGATAGTAATGAGATAGAGCGATGAAATGTTTTTTAAATGAAAGCTGAAACTTGGCAGAATATAAAATAATTATAGAGATTATAGAGATTGTGGAGCGAACGCTTCTTGACCTTGAAAAAATTTGTTAAACTTGCACAAGTTCAAGAAAATTGTGGTTTCCAATACCACGTGCGGAAACAATTTTTTTTAACATACTATGTATCATTTCCCAGATTTTTTCACGCTGATTTTAAATATGGCCTGAAAATTTTTCTACGTCCTCAGGATTTTTCAAAAAATCGAATTATAGTTAAACAGTTGAACTTTTATTTTTTACAGGTTACAAAACATTCGTACTATAATCTCCCTATTTTCCCATATTCTACAATGTTTCAGCTTCAATTTTAAAAAAATTTCGCCGCTCTATCTCATTTCTCTCGAATGTTCCTTGATTTTGACACAGATTTCGTCGGATTTTTCCATAGTGTGGCATTATTAGCATTACCGAAGACGTCACCTGTTAAAAAAAATTCTTCCGCATGTGGAATTGGAAAACCACAATTTTCTAGAACTTATGCAAGTTTAACGAATTTTTTCAAGGTGAAAAAGCGTTCGTACCACAATCTCTATAATCATTTCATTTTCTGCCACGTTTCAGTTTTCATTTAAAACACATTTCATCGAAAGTTCTTTGATTTTAACACAGAATTCTTCCGTTTGCTTCATAGTGTGCCTATGCCGGACTACCTATCCTTAAGCATTGGTGGACGGGCCGGACCGGGCTAAACTAAATCGACCTTTAAGGGCGGATTATTCCAGGTTCGCGCGAAGCGACACTTACCACGACTACCGAGTAGAGGATCTTGGCTTTCAAGTCGGGCGCATCCTTGAGGGGATCCAGCGCGTCCAGCGCATCCAGGGTATGCAGATGAGCCTGACCGTAGAGGGCAGCGTATCTCTCGGCCAGTCTTTCCACGGTCACGTCGTTCCCGGAAGTTGCAACGTTAGAAAAATTCTTCTCCGCTCGGAGAATCTCGCAGCTGATCCTAACTACCGGTTCCGGAGTTGGGCTGCAGCTCTCGTCCGTGTGATAGCCAGCGCTGCTGCTGGATTCTTCCTCGTAGTCGTCCGCCAGATTCTCGTCCAGCTGGAATACCTGCTCGTGAACATTCCGAACGGTTGCAGAGATTCAATCTTTTCTTATTTCGATCGGGAAGGCTCGGTCTACTATGAACATTCTTCTTTCCAATGGGAAATTGATTGTCTAGTATTGAAATTAATAACGTCTTCCCACCAAGGACTCTGTTAAAATGGCCCAAAGTCGACGCGATTTATGACCAAGGTGTATGGCAACTTTTATAGACCAACGTAATAACTGTTCATGGGCTAAAAAATCGATTGATATCATTTTAATCTTTAGGTGAAATGGTCCCCAAACTCCCTGACAATTTACGAAACAAGAGAAGGAGAATATCTCAAGATAAGTATCAAGGATGTACTGTTAATACTTGTTAATAACTCTGGAACACCTCATCGAAATTGCCATATTATTTGAAATAATTTTTATATTATTCAATTCTTCTGTAATCTAGAAATTGCTGGAAATCCAAATGTATGAGGAAACAGGTTCAATTTCATACGAATAATATGAAAAAGTAAAATGGTCCCCAAACTCGCTGGACAATTTACGAAACATGGAAAGGAGAATATCTCAAGATAAGTATCAAGGATGTACTGTTAAGACTTGTTAACCCTTTGCACTCGGAGCTATTTTAACTCGAAAATCAAATGTTTCTTCTTTGCTAGAATATTTCCATTCTCTATGATTTAAAAAAAAATTGATAGATATGAAACTGATGTGATACCTCGTATAATACTTAAATGTTTAGTAATTGGTTAGATACTGACATATCTGATAATGTAAACAATATTTTTTACTAATAGTACAGCAATCTTTAGTGACGCCTCAGAGGCGCGTCTCGAGTGCTGAGGGTTAATAATTTTGCCAGTAACGGTTAACCCTTCCAATTCGAATGGTGACTGTGGAACACCCTATTGAAATTGCCACATTATTTGAAATAATTTTTACATTATGCAATTCTTCTGAATTCTAGAAATTAATGGAAATCCAAATGTATGAGGAAACAGGTTCAATTTCATACGAATAATATGAAAACGTAAAATGGTCTCCAAACTCGCTGGGCAATTTACGAAACATTGAATGGAGAATATCTCAAGATAAATAACAAGGATGTACTGTTAATACTTGTTAATAACTCTGGAGCACGCTATCGAAATTGCCATATTATTTGAAATTGTTTTTCTATTATTCACTTGACCTGTATTGTAGAAATTGCTGGAAATCCAAATGTATGAGGAAACAGGTTCAATTTCGTACGAATAATATGAAAACGTAAAATGGCCTCCAAACTCGCTGGGCAATTTACGAAACATTGAAAGGAGAATATCTCAAGATAAGTATCAAGGAGAGAGAGATGTACTGTTAAGACTTGTTAATAATTGCCCAGTAACGGTTAACCCTTTCAACTGGAATGGTAACTCTGGAGCACCCTATTGAAATTGCCATATTATTTGAAATTAGTTTTCTATTATTCACTTGACCTGTATTGTAGAAATTGCTGGAAATCCAAATGTATGAGGAAACAGGTTCAATTTCGTACGAATAATATGAAAACGTAAAATGGTCTCCAAACTCGCTGGGCAATTTACGAAACATTGAATGGAGAATATCTCAAGATAAATAACAAGGAGAGAGAGAGAGAGACGTACTGTTAATACTTGTTAATAACTCTGGAGCACCCTATCAAAATTGCCATATTATTTGAAATTGTTTTTCTATTATTCACTTGACCTGTATTCTAGAAATTGCTGGAAATCCAAATGTATGAGGAAACAGGTTCAATTTCGTACGAATAATATGAAAAAGTTTGCGTACAATGAAAATTTTCTAGATTGAATGATACGTCTTGCTACGTCACACCAGAAACATTGCAATTGTCTTTCAGACGGTTGAAGCAACGTAATTCGTACGATTATGATGTAGGATAAATTGCACCATCTGCGAGCTGTTTGAATCGTAGAGATGATAAAAGCGGATGGGTTAGATATACGATGAAATATTCGAAGACTTTACGAGTAGAGGAATAGAGTTGTCTGTATTCGGCTCGATGCGCGAATAATCTTTACAAGGATCGTTCGGTGCGTTCGATCGGACGTTCTCCGTCAGAGATAGCGGCGTTTCTCTTTCGGAAGCGGAAAAGGAGTGCAGTTATGGGCGATAGAGCGAACGTTTTAAATCAACTGGAAACGGTATCGCGCCGCGAGCACGTCTATAGATTCGGTGGGAGCGGTTTAAATCCGTTCTCACGGCTTTCGAAATTCTGTAGGAACCGGAGGAATCGGGGAAGCGCGGCAGTGGTTAATGTCTTCTTCGAATCGGACGATTTACGAGTGGAGGAACGCGAAGAGAGTGAGAGGAAGAAAGGAGGCTCGCCATCGATCAACGGGTTCGTTTCCACTGGTACTTCCAAGGAGTAAAAGTGGTTCCCTCCGTAAAACCTGATTAATTACGAAGACGCGCGCGCGAGCGAGCGCGGGGCCCGGCGGCGCTGTCGAATCAACGCCGCGTCTAATCAACAATCGTCGGGGGCCGACCTCGTTTATTCTCCGGTTTTCTTTTTCTGTTCGTCGGGGAAGCGGTATTAAAGCGTTTCCACGGTCGGGGAGGGAAAGTTTCGCGGCTCACGGCCGCCGGGAACAGGAATCGAATCTTCCGCTCGTTCGGCCCGGAATCGACTGGAACAAACTTCTCGGAATTTCTCGCGATGTGCTTGTCCCTCGAGGATTTTCCGCTTGGCGAACGAAAGACGATGGAATTCGCTGCACCGCACCCTGGTTCTCCGCGGCCAATGGAAACGACAGTCGCGATTGAAAAACGTCCGGGGAGCCCGGGAAACGAACGAACGGGAAAAGAAAACGTTCGCTTGCCTCCGGAACCGGACATCTGCGGGATAATTAATCGACGGGTGAATCAGGGCGGACCACCCCCGAGCTGCCGCGCACCCGCGATTTCATACACAGCATCGATGGCTCCGCGAACGTCCGTTCGAATTTCCGTCGGAATATTTATTAATTGGAAACGCCGCGCGTCGAGCGCAGACCAGCGATTACGCGCGTGCGGTCATTTCGATCGCCGAGCCGGACGAAACCCGGCCGCAAATTGTTCTATCAAAATTTTAAACGCGCGCTCACGATCCTGCGACAAAACCGCGGAGCCGAGCGCAACAATTTCGAACAATTTGCACTGGCGCCAGCAACGAGCCGGCGACCAAAAGCCTTCGATCGATGATAACCCTCCGATTAACAACTGGCGCGAGACACCGCGGAAACACCTATTCTAAGGCACCCCGCTGACACCGATTCAAACCGTTCGCTAACACCACACAGTGGGCCGGATCGAAAAATTTAGGGACATTCGACCAAAAAGTCGACTTTTCGAAATTGCAAACTAATGAATTTGTATTGCTTTGTAAGGATCCATGGGCCTCGAAAATGAAGAAATTAATGAAATTGAATAAATATTTTCGTTACAATGATCATTTAAAGTTGAGCGTTTGGAAAGTATCATATTTAACCAAGCAGAATTGCTCAAGTTCTTTGCGATGTCCTCATCATTTGTATTAGGTCTATAACTTAAAAACCGGAATTTGACATTAGATGCCAACACTTGTGTATGCGCTGTAGCAAATCATTGACATACACGTAATTTTGAAGCTCTATTCATAACCTGCAAAATCAGTCAACAGTGTTTGATTCGCTTGTGCGCATCGTATTTTTTTCAATCATGGAAAATTTTGAAAATTGGCGAAAGAAACAGCATTCGCGGGAACTTTTGCTGAACCACTTTTTTTGCAAAGAAAACTGCAGCCGAAAGTCATCGATTTTGACATCAAAGACAAAGAGCGGCCTCAACAGTCGAAAAAGTTTGAAGATGAAGAATTCGAAGCGTTACTCGATCAAAACTCGTGTCAAACACAAGAAGAGCTTGCGGAATCAATCACCGAAAATAACTGATTCGTTTAAAGAGAGCATTGAAGTAAAAACGGCCAGAATGGGAGATCAGACACGAGACATTGATTTTCCAACACGACAATGCTGGGCCACATGTTGCTAAACCCGTTAAAAACTATTTGGAAAATAGCGGATGGGAAGTTCTGCCCCATCCGCCATATAGTCTAGACTTGGCGCCTTCTGGCTACCATTTGTTTCGGTCGATGCAGAATGCACTTTCCGGAATAGGCTTCAATCCAGTCCAAGGCATCAAAAATTGGCTCGATTCGTTCTTTGATTCAAAAGTTGACCGGTTTTTTGGGATGGCATCCACAAATTGCCAGAAAGATGGGGAAATGTTGTAACTTCCGATGGACGATACTTTGAATAACAGAATTATACAAGATTTTCTTTAATAAACGTTCAAATTTCCTTAAAAAATTCCGGTTTTTAAGTTACAGACCCAATATGATATAGAGCATCTCTTCCCAATAAGAAATAATATATTTTTTTAATAATAACTAATAATAATATATTTAAAAAATAATGCTGAACGATACATGACAGATTAAAAAAATGTTGCATTTTTGTCAAAGGATATCTTTTTTCCCCCAAAACTTCGCAGGCTCTCACAAAGAGGAATATTTTCGGTAAAACTTCTTTTAAATAACCGTACAAGAATCATTTCCGACATCGTCCGACTAACAACAATATAGGTGTTTAAAGCGGACAATGTCGCGGCGAGTACGGTCGTCGCGCGTTGGCGTTGTGAAGCGGTGAAGCAAATTTAGAACTCTTAAGATTGTAAAAAATTATTTCTTTTCTTAAGGAAAGCAACTGATTCAACAACTACATAAAAATTTATAAAAATAACTAACTAACAAATTAAACAAAAAATATATTCTAACACGTATTATTCGAAAGAGATCATTTTATATTTTTTAGTTCAAACCTCATTTCAATATCTCAAACGGTTCAAAAGTTATGCACCAATGTCCCTAAACTTTTCGATCCGGCCCACTGTGCACCATCGCGCAGCGGTCTAGGTGTGACTTTTCGTTATTAATAGTAATTTTCATTAGCAATTTGCATTATCCGCCAGCGTAATTTCCATTATTCGGAAGCGTAAAGCTGCGCGAATAGCCATTTTCATGGATCAAAGATTAATGCAACGAAATAATGAAAATTACATCTGTTAAAGGTAAAGATAGGAGTTTTCAGGCTGATTGCGAGCTAGATTAATCTTTTACAGAATCGCAATCCCAGAAACGAGTCCCCTGAAGCCATAATATAACGCAACAATAGTTTTTCCCACAAAAAGCGAGCTCCCGGACCCGCTGTGCATCGGTCATACGTGGCCGACACGATTCCTCATTCAGCAATATATGCTGGAAGATTAATTGATTATTAATGGACATCGGATTCGACGCATTTATCAGAGAAACGAGTAGCCGTAAGTTAAGAAATATCGGAACATTGAAAAATACCTTTTAAACATATTAAAAAAGAAAATAAATTTCATTCCAGTTTGTTCCTTCTCGATAAATTACCCGTCCGCCGGAGGTCTGTAATAATTGTTCCGTAAAATTGGACGCGCATATTGTTATTTCAATTTTATACGAGCGGAATTTTTCAGACGCGTCGCGTTAAATTAAACACGGAATTCAACTCGAATGCTCGGTGGAATATCGTGGCTGCACGAGGATGGACGCGGGGTCAGTGATCCAAGGGTTAAAGGGCCGACGGGGTTCTCGGTCGCTTAATCAATTTCACGTTTCGACTGTTGTTCCAGATACCACGGATTCTCGATTGTATTGACTGGTTTCGACGCGGGAGACTGCGACGCGGGAGATCGATATTATATATATACATATATATATATGTATATATCCTTTGTCGAACGCGTTACCTGCGAGTTGGTGTCCTGCGTCATCATCAGTTGCACCGCTAGCTCGCAACCCCTGGAGAACTGCAACAGCCTGGCAGCCAGCGGCGGGTTCTTGGTGTCCCCGGCGAGCGTCGAATTCCTCAAGGCCGTCCATTGTCTGAGAGCCTCCTTGTCCTGCTCGACCCTGCGCTTCAGCTCCGACAGAAGACTTTCTAAGCAGCTCGGGTCGCCAACTTTCTCCAACGTGTTCAGCAGGCTCTGATTATCGATCAGCCGTTGCTGGATCTCGCTGTACTTGAGGGAAAGTTGCCGCTGATGGGAGGCCGCCTGCACGCCGTGATCCGCTGCGAAACAAAGCAGAAGCGAAGGTGTTACTTCGCTTTCGTACGTGGACACGCGCCGATCCTGTAGAAATCGACAATTTCCGCTTGTCCGATTGATTCGCGATAATTTCGTCCACCTGAACCGGACAAGCTCCACTCCACTCCACTCCTCTCTCTCTCTCTCTCCTCTTTTAATACACTGAACGTCGACAGAGCCTCGTCCAATTATCCCGCAATTCGCCGAGCAAATCAATCGTGAATCGCGACGAATCCATAGTCGGTAATCATTCGGCAATCAATTCGAATAAACGCGAGCATCGTTGAGACTCGTTTCTACGAGCAATCGGTCGCCCACGCGCGAGCTCTTCTCGCTAGTCGTACGCCATTCTATAGACAGCTGTGCTCGAGGATTGCCGTTCGACAGGCGCGTCTCACCTAATTTACCAAGTTTTTTCTACTCTCTGCTCTAGCAGGCCTTAATCTTTTACGTTTACGGCACATAATTCTCATTATGAATAATTAATTTTGTTATGTCGATCGAAATATCTAATAAAATGGACCTGTAGCGGGTCTAGGACGAAACACCATCTTTTTTTTCTCTACTATTAAACATTTTTAATAGCAAACGTGGTCTCAAGCCAAATTCGAATTAAACAACGCTAACAAAAGGTCATTTTGTTCAACTCGCCCCCCCCCAGATTAAATCCTGGGTGCACCGCTGTGCAAGGGCAGTATGAATATGTCACCTGTCGCTTTGCTTCTCGCCGTATATTCATGCTGCCGTTGCGTCGCCGTTGGCCGAGTCAGAATCAATCCGCTGTAGCCGCGGTCCGTGTTTTTCGGTTATAACTCCTAAACAAAGCAGCGGTCGCCGTTTTTGCAAAGGAAAATGTCGTGCAAATAATCTTAGGAACCTCCCATTTTCGGACGTTGAAGGAACTTTGAGGCAGAGCACTTTTACTCTTGCGAATTCTTCACTAACAAGTTACTTTACTGAATATTTTTCTCTTTATATCGATTAGAGCTCGGACTTTTTTCCGGGTATATGAGTTACCCGGGTACCCGAGTACCCATGAGATAGCCGAGTATCCGGGTATCCGGGTATTTCATAAGACATAAGCCATAAATGATTTTGTGCAATTTAAAACAATAATGTAATTAAAATAACGTTGATATATTAATTTAAATTTATTAAAATCGTAATATATCGTCTGCTTTTTCCTATTGATGCGAACGATTTTTATTTTGCACATGAGATCTGCACTGTACTCATGAGATACCCGGGTACTCGGGTAATTTTTGTTTACACGAATACCCGGGAATTCGGGTAATGCTGTTTACTCGAGTACCCGGGTACTCGAGTAATTTTTGTTTACCCGGGTATCTCACAGGTAACCCGGGTACCCGGGTATCTCATAAGTCACAGCTCTAATATCGATCCTAAAATATTAAGATATTAGATAGGATTTGATTTTATCGGCGCTACGGTTCGATCATATTCTACACACTAAAGCAATTTTGCGAGGATACCCAAACGTTTCAATTCGGTTGAATCATTTCGGTTCGAGACCAACGTTTGCTATGAGGAATTTCTAATAGTAGAGGAGAAGAAAGGTGGTGTATTGTCCAAGTTACTTTACTGTTCATACCATCTATCGATTTTGTACACTTTCCTTTAATATAAAACATATCATCAATTCATGAAAAGTGTTGTACTCAATTCCCGAACACGGAATCCAACACAAGTATATGTAATTGTCGGGAGAGTTACGAGCGCGAAGAGTTAACAGTTCGGAAAGGTTTATTTTCCTTTTGGCTCGAGGGACCGCGCGAAAATGTGTGACGCCTGTTGAACGCGCGACAGCGGTTCGAAAGCGGGTCAGTCGAGCTGTGTTTTCCGCGTAAATCCGCCGCAACGCGCGTCTCGTGATTCGTCGCCAGAAATGTAACTTGTCCCTTGCAGCTGCGTTAAAATCCGATACTTCACGGTTCCGACGACCTTAACGCGATGTCGGCCGTCGACATCGGAACACGCTTGACATCCTTACGGTGCGGCGCGGCGTTAATGGCGCGTGGTATTACTGTCATCGTCAACGGTCCACCGGGACAAACGAGCCGCGTGCGGTTCGATTTCACTCAGGGCCCGGCGCGGCGCGGCGCGGTCCGGCGCACAGTGGGAAAAACTCACTTTACTCGATTCAAAAAGAAATAACTTTCGATAGAAATGAGGTAGAGCGATGACATTTTTCTAAATTAAAGCTGAAACATTGTAGAATATGGGAAAAATAGGGAGATTATGATACGAATGTTTTTTAACCATGAAAAAATAAAAGTTTAACTGTAAAATGATAAACACTTGATCCCCGCAGGGTTTCAAGTTCATACACCAATGTCCCTCTCAGCCAACGACCGTGGTCCCGTTGAAAGCACCGGTTCTCATTCGATTACCAAGTTAAACAATGTGGAGCGTGGAATGGACTTGGATGGGTGACCGCTTGGTAAAAACCCGGGAAGTGACTCCCAGGTGCTTTTCACGTGTTGTTGGCAAAAGGTGGTTCGGAACCCACCGTAATAAACAGTAGGTCCCGCTGAAAATTACGCTGAAATAGGCTGAAATTAGGCGATAGGGAGAGTGGAGAGAAGGGGGAGATTTGGTAAATGGATTTGAAACCCTGAGGGGACCAAAGTCAAGAAGCGTTCGCACCACAATCTCTATAATTATTTCATATTCTACCAAGTTTCAGCTTTTATTTAAAAAACATTTCATCGCTCTATCTCATTATTATCGAAAGTTCTTTGATTTTGACACAGAATTCTTCCGTTTGCCCCATAATGTGCCGGTCAAATGACTGGTTTCATATATTTTCCATTATAGAATTATTGAAATTACATAGTCGCTTACGCGGAAATTAATTCGATAAATTTCTTTATGCAGACACATACTGTAATAACAATTGCACAAGGTCTAAATAAATTGAGTCTTGTCATTTTTGGTAAGCTAAAACATTTTAATCGATTTTGGTGCTCGGTTGGTTCAGTGATCGAAAGTTTGTTGCGCGCCTGTTTTACGAGAAGTAGAAACGGTCAGCGTCGATCAGACACTTTGACGATAACCGTTCAACGCCTCGCGCGCTGAAGTAGAAATTGTAAATCATGGCCAGACGCTGTCACGTGTCGCATGTTAAAAAAATTGTTTCCGCACGTGGTATTTTAAAAATCACAATTTTCTAGAACTTGTGCAAGTTTAACGAATTTTTTCAGGGTCAAAAAACGTTTGTACTACAATCTCTATAATTATTTCATACTAGCTGACCGACAGACGTTGTCCTGTCCAAATTTCAATAAATTTGCAGCCAAACATGTCAACCTGCTACTCGTACCGTAAATTATGATTTTTGCAGTTTGTCCGAATATCCGGCTTTCCTTTGTCATTGTCTCGAGTTTCTTTACCTAAAATTTTTTCCAGCACCGTAACGAACAAAACAGAAAAAGAATTATGCATATCCATCGTTCGGATCGTGAGTTATGATCTTGAGTTCATACAAAAATCCCATAGAAAAAAGCACTTTCATTTTTCCCGAATTTTCCATTTTTCTGGGCAACATTTGCAATTTTTCTATCTTTAAATATCTTATTCGGACTATTACGAACATTTTTTTTAATTAGCCAAGTCGGTCCAGCCATTCTCCCGTGATGTCGTGACCAACGAACAGCATTTCATTTTTATTATATAGATTCTGCCAAGTCTCAGCTTTCATTTAAAAAACATTTCATCGCTCTATCTCATTACTATCGAAAGTTCTTTGATTTTGACACAGAATTCTTGCGTTTTCCCCATAGTGCGGCGCGTTCCGGCGTCTGTCTCGTTCGATCCGTTTGTTTTTCCGCGGCGGACCGCGTTTCTCGCGGTTCGAGAGCGGATTCCAACGATGTCGGTAAGTGGAGCTGCTTCGCGTAGACGACACGAAGAGCCGCGAAGAAATATCGACGAGACGGGGCGAGACGCGCGATCGCGTGTCATTTCAGACAGGCGGACGACGGTAATCGGATCGGGGACGGCACATCCGATCGAATATCCCGCGACTTTCTCTCGCGTGATCGACCGCGGCGTTTTCGCTTCCCATGGAAATCGCTCTCCGAGAAGAGACACGAGGGAAATTCGCGGAATCCCTATTAGGCTAACCACCTCCCGTTAACTTTTCTTCGGAGAAACAATCACCGATGTATTAGGTCATTCGGAAAGCAACTTCGTTTTTAGTGTAAAGATTGTATTGCTTCCATTTCGTTTGTATGCATTTCAACACCTTTTACTATTTCATTACCCCAAGAGAACACGTGCCGGACACGAGAGAAGAATATTGGAACCATCGGATCACCATTTTTCTTGATGTTTTTTTAACATTTTCCGAAAAAATGCATACAGCTCGAGAAATTATACGAGCATGGGATCTCGTTAAGTTGTCCTAAAGATCGCTAAAGATTACGGAAGAAAACGGTGATAAACTTAGTCGAAATGGTAAAAGGTAGGTTAACAAAACGAAATGACTTTCCGAACGAGTTTACATCTAATACGATAATAATATCTAATACGATGCGTTTCGATAATTGTTGTTTAAAATTCCTTTTGCAAATTACCACATTAATTTCAACGTTTTGATCTTACCTTAGATCATTTTCAAGAAATAATTGCGTCTGTAACTTATTAACCCTCGTATGTTCCTCAGGGTGAAAGTTCACCCATTCAATAATCTCACATAATGTAAAATTATTCATCCTTTTATGTCTACGTCGTGAGATGTGTATTTCTTTAGAAAGTGACGATATAAATGAAACATAATGTGTTGATTTAACGTGTCAAATAAAAATGGTTGAATTGTATGAGGGTTAAATGTGCTATCGTGCACCAGAAAAAACTGTTCTATCATTACTTGAAACAGTTTCTAAATAATTGAATTCTTCTGTACTCTACAAATTGGTAAAAATTCATGTGTCATTACGTGTAGAGAAGATCTTGTCTAGGTTGAAGGGTACGTCTTGATTTCGGAATGAAAAATGCTTTTGGAGGATACGTCTTAATTTCATAATGAAAATTGCTTCGAGTCGAAAGAGTTAACCCTGATACATTCCCAAGGTAAACATTCACCCATTAAATAATCTCACATAGTGTAAAATTATTCATTATGTCTATGTGGTGAGTTATACAGTATTTTATCCATATAAGTCCCCAGCACGGGTCGGCCGAGGGACATTTATGCGCCAGGGACAGTATTCTTTGACTTTTGCCGAACGTAGAGAAGGACAGCTGAGCTCGAGAGGCCTCGGTCACCGAGAAATGTAAACATAGCTAATCCAAATTTCCAACTTCTTTATTTTCCATTATTTTTGGATGGGACTTCGATGACCATATTACTGGCATTTTTCTAATAAAAATCATACCAAATATGATATAATTCTGATGATATTTACTTGTGTAATAGACAATTAAAGTGTCGGGTGCGACGAAGGATAGCGTATTAGAAAGAAACAGACGTAGAGAATCGCAGCCGCCTGCCACTGTCCTTCCTTGCGCCCGAAACTTTAATTGTCTATTACACAAGTAAATATCATCGGAATTATATCATATTTGGTATGATTTTTACTGAAAAAATGCCACAAATAAGGTCATCACAAAAAAAGTCCCATAAAAAAATAATGGAAAATTCTGATTAGGTGGACTCACCGATATATCCGAGCCGCATGAGGTCATATTTCTCGGCGACCGAGCCTCTCGAGCTTCAAGGCCCCTCAAGGGGGTACACCCCGCAGTAGTGGGAATAGATCTAGGACATTACAGGTCAGACTCTTGGGACATTTATGGACAAAATACTGTACTGCATGATTGAGTTAATAACTGTCGTGGGGGTGACCGTTTCGACTCGACATAAATTCTTTGCTCACCTTTGTGCGTCCTGGCGTGCTTTCCGAAGCTCTCGATCTTGTGCACGGCCAGCTTGTAGGCGTCGATCCTGGTTTCAAGGACCTCCTTCAGCGCCACGGGCAGCGGAAGAAGATTCGACGCGGCGCCAGTCTCGGGATTACACAGTTGCGCGGAGGATACGAGTCCGTGTCTTCCCAGGCCCTCCACAGCCCTCTCCAACGTCCTTTTCCTAGCGATTAGCGTGTTCCTCGCGTTAGGCGCTAGTCTACCGACCGCTACCAACAGTTTGCACCAGATCCTCAGACGAAAGTGATCCTGGCTGGTGGAGATCAGGTGCACGATCTTCCACAACACCTGCTCGACTCGCAGGATCTTCGCGTCGCTGATATTCAGCTCGACGAGCCTCGCATACAGCGCTTCGAGCAGGGCCAGGCTATGCGGCAACGTTTCGATCAACAGGTCCACAGGAATGTCCGGCAGGGTCGCTTTCAGGGTGTAGTGCGGCAACTTCACGAGGAAACTGGCTGCCTCTCGGTATTGTCTTCCCTCGTACAATCGCAGCAGACTGTTCAAAGGAAACGCGATCGTGTTAAGCCGATCCCTCGACAATTACCTGTCTACTCGACCCGACCTCGACACCGTCCTCCTCTCCCTTGCAATAGTTATACCTCTACAGTAGTTAATCGCTTTTCGGGGATAGAAATAGAAAGAGAAGAAGGAAAAGATATTGTGGAAACGATAGATACTGTGAAGGAGTGGGATAGGGAAGTTATAATAGTTATAGCTGTACAATAGTTAATCGCTTTTCGGGAATAGAAACAGAAAGAGGAGAAGGAAAAGATATGATGGAAACGATAGATACTCTGAAGGAAAGGGATAGGGAAATTCAGGAACAGTAGCAATATAATAAAATAATGAACTGCAGGTTCTGCGAAAGATATAAACATATATACGAAGCGAGAGTGCCACGGTATCTAGAGGAAAAAGGTGATGGAGACAGCCAGAGCCCGATGGCGAGAGTGAGATGTGGGAATATAGAGGAAGGAAATAGATACTGGAGGAAAGAGGGAATGTGCATGATGTGCGAGAGACACCTGGGGACACTAAAGCATCTGGCAGAGAATTGTGAAGGGATGGAAAGAACAAATTTAAGTATAGAAAAGATAGTAGAAAATAAAAGAGTGAGAGAAACAGTAGACTGGCTCGGGAGTATCGAAGCAGAACGGGAAGAAATAACCAAACGAAAAGAGGCAATATTAGATGTAAGACAATAAGATAGATTAGATTAGGTTAGATTAGACTAGATTGGATTAATGAATGGCATAAGATATGGATGAATGAGTAATATAGTAGATATGTAAAACCAAGTTCAATTTCTTCGCCACGAGGCTGAAATTAAATAAATTATTATTATTGTTACTTAATCGCTTTTGAGCCGCAACCGACCAGGAATTGGTTCGTCCGAGAGAGAGAGAGAGAGAGAGAGAGAGAGACTACGCAACGATTGCCCCGCGGGGCACTTCTGAAGGCTCTGTGGGAGTAAGCAGATTTGAGAAACGAGATCACACCAGCTTAGGCATCGCACAAGACAACGCGTTGCAACATCACCACGCCTACTTGGAATTATCTTCTCGGAGCAGTAGCAAAATAGGGGGTTTACGAGCCACTCTGTATAGGGAATGATGAATCGGTTCGCCGGTCAGGGAGCGAATTAGCCCCAGTTCCTCAACCCGGCTGCCTCGGTCAGACAAATTTCGAGATTCGAACATCGTTCGGCCGGCTAACCTCGGTTCAACGAACACTATCAGCCGTGATATCGCAAACGCGAAACAACCTGTCGATTATGCGCATACCTGAGCAGGTATTGAATAGCCGATTACGCGTCCCGTAATTCATCCGTTCGACCGGCGAACGGTTTGCGAGAACGGGAAGTGGATCGATCATGCGATTCGAAGCGATTCGTCGCGACTGACTCGCGAGTGCACACATAGAGAGAGAGAGAGAGACGTACCTTCTGAGTGCCATCCTTGGGTTGGAGCCCTCGTCCTCCGACAAGCCGATTTGCCCGACCAAGAATTGAGAGCCAGGACCCCAAACCAGTCTTTGGATAGGGTTCCTTGGTCGTTCAGGCCTGATCCTCTCGCAGGAGTTCAGCCCAGCTGGCGGCACGGTTCGTCTGCTCATTTTGCCTCTTCCACTTATTCTCGTATCTCTTCCTATCTTCGACTGGGACTACGGGACGACACCGGGATACCGGAATCACCCTCGCGGGACGATATCTCTCCCTCGACTCCGACTATTCAATTCATCCGCGCCAGCCGATCAACCGTTCCTATAAAATAACTGAACTTCGTGAACATGAAATTTCTTTAACCCTTCACTGCATGATCATTTTAATTCGGATGAAAGAATTGAAGGAAGATCAGTTTTCGTGCGATTTATTTAAGGGACAAATATTAAAACGACATTTTCAGAAAAATAAACATAATTTCGAATAGTAAGAAAACACATTCTTACTATATACCAGATTTGTTAACTGTATCAGATATAACTAAATTGATGTTTTCGGCGCAAAGATTCGATCATATGTTACTAACTAAGCAATTTTGCAAATAACTATAAATTTTTTCAACGTTTCGGTCTAATTTAAGACCATTATCAAGAAATATATAATTGCGTCTGTAAAAATTAAATCACTCTAAATTATTAATTAAGCATTTCATAGAACAATCCATATTATAAAAAATGTAACATTTGTTTCATGAATTCGACTAATTCATATAAATGGAGCCTCATTTTTTTATTATAATATTTATTCATATCGCCCGGGGAATCTATTATCACTCATTTAAATTAATCCATGTATGATCAACTGGAGTAATTATTTTTATTTTATCAATGGCTACAGCCTTTTTAGGATATGTTTTACCCTGAGGATAAATATAATTTTGAGGAGCCACCGTTATTACTACTTATTATCTACTATTCCATATATTGGAAAAATTTTAGTTGAATGAATCTGAGGAGGATTCTCAATTAATAATGCAACTCTAAATCGTTTTTACTCTTTTCACTTTATTTTACCATTTATTATTTCATTTTTAGTTATTATTCACCGATATTTTCTTCATAATTCAGGGTCTAACAACTCTGTAGGATTAATAAATAAATATTATTTAACATATTTTACTCCCTATTTTTTAATTGAAGAGTTTCTTGGATATATTTTAATTATTTTCTTATTTTTTAATTGTAACTTTAATCTTTCCTTATAATTTGAGAGACCCAGATAATTTTATTATAGCAAATCCAATAATTACCACAGATTTATATTGGAAATTACCTGGAACTATGTAATTTATAGTGGTTTAATTTTTACAGACGCAATTCTTGATAATGGTCTTAAACTAGACCTAAACGTTGAAAAAAGTTATAGTTATTTGCAAAATTGCTTAGTCAGTAACATAGGATCGAATCTTTGCGCCCATACCACCAATTTAGTTATTTACAAGTTGTCGATTGAGATAAAGGAAACAGTTGTATCAGATATGTTACACAATGCAGCGAAGGGTTAATTGTCCTGCAACTTTGAATATCACGTACTCGAATTCGCAATAAATGCATAAAATCCACAGTCCAGTAATCAATAATTAAACTGAGGATGTTTATGGAATTTTCAAGATTTTCAGGTAACTTTTTAGAAAGTGGAATTAAACGGAATGTTCAGTTCAGTGGTAGTAGCCTTGTAGATCAGGAATAAATAATTTTACATCCCCAGCAATTTTTGAACATTTTCAAATGTCATATAAATGCATCCATGGTCTAATTAATAATGTACAATTAACAGGCATGGATTTCGTTGAACATTTTGTCTTACCTCCGGGGAGGTTCTATGTCTTTCCGATTCGTTGGAGTCGCGATCCGTCACACATGCTCGATTCGATCTGCTCCGAATGCTTCTTCTCCTCCTTATTTTCTAATCTCGTTTCCGATCGTAACGCGAACCGTTCGCTCAACCAGGCAACCGATGAATCATCTCCGAAAAGCAGTTCTCTTTCTCCGGATGAATTCGCTTCCTGTCTCTCCCTCCTTCTCTCGTTTCCCTCCAGCTGTGCGAGAGGTCGATTCTCTCGCGACGAAACTCGGGCTGGCCTATAGCCTCGGGCCCCGGGCCCGACCGGCCCACTTCTTCTTCTCCTCTGCGAGATGGACCTGCGAACAGAACGATTCGTGTGAGCCGATTCCTTCTTTCTCTCGCCTCGCACGGTGGTCCTTCGACGGAAGAATTACACTCTCCAACAAAGGGTCTAGCCGGATAAGCATGGGCCAGCAGCCCCCGCTCCGATTTTCCTGATTCCTGTCTTAAAACATCGTATTATGTCTAAAAAAACATAGTGCAAAATTTCAAATGTCTACCCCCACTGATAAGGGAGATATTGTGGTAAACTCCCCGGCACTTAAATGCAATTTGCTCTAAAACGGGAAAA
>CM052332.1:17657890-17715376 GCA_028455615.1 Lasioglossum zephyrum | reverse complement strand
GATTAGAGAGGCGAGACACGACCGCGGACTCGTCGCACGCGATAAGTCAAAGTCATCCCCTCCCGAAGGGTCGGAAAGTAAAATCGTGCGGCCATGGGTCGTTTTGGCTCGCTTAGGCTCGCTCAGGTAAACAACATTCGGCACGAGCAGTCCGTCGCGTCACGTACATTACCGCCTCGCAACCCTCCTTTTTCACCCTCTGCCCTCGCATTTATCGGGATCCGGCCGATAATTTACAGTAGGCCGCAGAAGTGTCTCTGGTTATCACGGAACGTGATATTTTTATTACATCACGGTGTATCCGCTGCTGCTGTCTGGCTGCTGTTCCACTGTGCGAGCAAGGGTGGATAAAGGTATTTTATTTTCTGTATACTGTACGCTGTTTTTTTATTTTCTGTGCCGGTGGACTGAATCAACTTCTGTAGAGCGGTACCGTTCCACCCTTTGCGGACGAGGATTATTAAATTGGTGAAATTTTTGAAAAAATGGAGATCCGGAACATGTTACGAGATAAAGCTGTAAATTGTTACATAACATGTTCATCCACTGAGCCCTTCAATTACGACTGTTGAAGCTTCGTCGTCCAGGGGACAGATTATGAAGTACAATGTATATGCGCTTCTGTGGGCGAATGACGCAAATGCTAATACTTTAGAGGCGCGGAGTAGGATTATAGAGCGGCGTAATCGTTTCTTCTCTCTCGGATCCCGGGCCGGAATCGTAAATTCGTTAGTTTATTGGGTTCCGTTTCTACGGCGACGGAATATCGCGGATGATAAAGTCCGGGGTGGAAAGAAAGGAGCCTGGACAAAACTGAACTTCGAGTTCTTTCTCTCTCGCTCGGGTCTATCGGTCTCGATAGGTTGTTCGCCGGAGGTTGAATCGACGGGGCGAAACACGGTTTTGCAAAATCGATATCGGTCCGATGACGCAGCCGGTAATGAGATTGCGACGAATTAGAGGGCTCGATGGGACGAGATAACGGAATCGTGAGCGGGCAGTGTTTGCGTTTTCGACTTTCACCGACTCGTGCGTGAAATCCGCTCCGAGGAGAATCCGTTTCGATCTGCCCTGTAAAGGGCCATTTAGGCGAGTCAAATGGGAAACATTGGAGACCCGACTACCGCGCGCCCAGAATATCCGTACGGCTAATCTCGATCCATGTCTTCATGATTATGGGCCTCGACAAAAATATTATTATTATTTTTCATAGACGGACTGAGGCCCTTTTACATAAGTGTTTACGCAAAAAAAAGAGAAAGATGCGAGACTACTCGTCTAATAAGAAAGAAGGGACATGTACAAAAAGAAAAGAAAAGAAAATATAATATAATACTGATTCATTGCAGTTATTATTGCGGAGTAATCATGATCAAAGAATGACGTTGGATTATTATTATTTTGTACTTACAGCTTTTCGGAGTCCATATGATTGATGCATATCCTATTAGCGGACGGACGGGGGCAAGGAAAATGAATATGATTTCTCATAGAGAAAAATAAATATTTCCTTACGTCGATCGTAGAATTATTAATCTATTAATCTATATAAATAAAAATGAAATGCTGTTCGTCGATAACCGTCTAATTGTTATTTAGGTAAACGGTCAAACTGTTATTTATTAATACGCGCAGCCCTTTTCCTAAACATCGTCTTCAGCGTGCTTAAACGATGGAGGAAAGTAAAAAGTTCGCGCGAGTAAATTAGTGGAGAATAAATTACTGTAGTCGATCGGGGGGAGGGGCGGAGCGGGCGCACGGTAATAAAGCGCTCTTAATTACACCGTAGCGAGCGCAGGGGCTGTACAACGTGTCTGGCAAGCGTAGGAACACTTTCGTCGAGCAGTGAGTTTAGTTTTTTCTCCGTGCTTGTTTCGCATTATTTTGTCCAGGATATGTATTTATTGTGTAGCGGCGGGACAGCGGTGCCGGTGCCGCTCGTTACTTTTGACGACGCGTCCCGAGGACGCTAACGAGGATTGTTTGCATCTCCCTTTTCGCCGCGTTTCCCCTCCTCCGTTTCCGTTCCGCTCGCGAAAACAATGCGACGCATCGAGAGCCTCAATTATGAATCGGCCCTTTGAGTTTCAGTTTCATGCTCTCCGGTATGCCCCCGCTATCGATTACGGTTGTTGGTATTTTTACTTTGACCCTCCCTCCCTCTCACCCTCTCTCTCTCTCTCTCTCGCTCGCTCGCTCGCTCGCCTCTGTCTCTACAACGTCTCGTTTTTTTTATTATTCTTTCCGTCCGACAAAATGGAACGCATCGTTGATTCCTTCCTCTGTTGCGCCATGCGTTTTCTCGGACGTTCATCGTTTGCACGTTGCTACAACGCCAGGAAACTCCCTCGTGGCGATCGCTATTTCCGGCCGAAGACGATCTATGTTTAACCCCATTCGACATTTCCACCGTGGAATCTGTGGTATTGTTACGGTGTAATAGAAGACTTCGTGAAGATCCACATATTTCACTTTCGCTAATCACTACTTGGACAGTTGAGTCAGTTGTGGACTTGGACCTGGTGAAACTTGATTGGTCCCCTCCCGGTGTGTTTGCGATGTACAAGGTGTCTCAAAATTCCATCAACATCTGGAAATTGAAGATTCTTAAGATCATTTGAAGCAACATTTTCCTTTGCAAAAATAGCGTCCGTGGCCTTGTAAAGGAGTTATTAACGAAAAATACGGACCTACTACATTTGTAAAGGAAAATGTTACTTCACATGATCTCAAGAACCTTCGACTTCCGGATGTTGAAAGAATTTTGAGACACCCTGTATATACTATATAATTTCTGAATTTCTTTTCATATTTGTTCTATTAACATTGCATAAATTTTTATAAAAAAAATCATATATATATCAACATGGAAGATCAACGAATGCTCAACGAGGTAGATCAAAATATAGAGAGATTGACGTAAGATAACACATGTGCAAGGATTAAAGTGATAAATAAAATAAAACAAAATAATAGATCTAGGAGTAATTAAGGAGAATAGACTTTAATTGTCGTTTTTCTTTTTTTTAGGTAATTAATTAAACATTTTGTATATTTGTAAATATTGTATTATAAAATATTATATTTGTAAATATTATTTTCCTGGAAAGTCCTCAATATTATCATTTGTATTATATACAGGGTGTCTCAAAATTCCTTTAACATCTGGAAATTGAAGATTCTTAAGATCATTTGAAGTAACGTTTTCCTTTGCAAAAATAGCGTCCGTGGCCTTGTAAAGGAGTTATTAACGAAAAACAACACAGATCAATGCAGAGTGCGACCTAGACGCTTCTTGACACAGTCGGCCGGCGCGCCAACTGTCAATTGGCCAACTGTGCCAACACGCGTCTGGGTCGTGCTCTGAATGGTCCGTGTTTTTCGTTAATAACTCCTTAACAAAGCCACGGACGTCATTTTTTCAAAGGAAAATATTGCTTCAAATGATCTCGGGAACCTCCCATTTCCGGATGTTGAAGGAATTTTGAGACACCTTGTATACATATACACAGCTGCATTTCATTACATTGGTTTGTTTTTGCCGCGCTGCTCGCCGCTTCACTATAATGGCATTCTTAAAAATCATCCTAGAACATTATATAAATCAATTCATATTTTTACAGTGGTTTTCTATTGTTCTTCGACCCACAACTGTCATTTTGCAGTACTATTAATTCGAAAGGGGTCGCGAGGCTTCGACGGTTAATAAAAGGGAGCCGGATCGATTATAAATTTTGTGTTAAGGGCTGGTGCGTGTTTAGCCGAGGGTCTGAATGGTCCGTGTTTTGCGTTAATAACTCCTTAACAAAGCCACGGACGTCATTTTTTCAAAGGAAAATGTTGCTTCAAACAATCTCAGGAATCTCCAATTTACAGATGTCGAAGGAATTTCGAGCCACCCTGTATAAATACAATGTAATATAAGGCTCGAGCATTATGGATTACATTTTAGCAGCGGTGTAGCGAGAGAGCGCCGAGGGGCTTGAACCGAACCGCTTGAAACAATACAGTCCCGGGCAGCGAGGCAAGATTTTAGGATTAGAACCGGTATATAATTGGAAAACAATTGAACAACATGTACGTTGCTTACGGTAGATTTGTTAGAAGGTATACTGCAAGCAGTTGTACACATATTCGCGTGCGAATATTATTTACATTGTTCAATCCATTTCTACTACATCCCCTTTCACGCAGACAGCCCTGTTTTGCTGGTTAAAAGCTACCGTAGTTACTCGAACACGCGTTTCAACGAAGGAGAACGTTTTGTCAGGTGATGTACAGGTCACGTTAACCTCTGTTGGTTCCGACAGCGTGGTAGTTGATTCAAGGTCTTCGGATGATGTTGGGAAAATTGAAAAGCATTCCGACAATATAGGAGTCTATAGGAGATTGATCGGAAAAAATTGTTATTGCGAGCTAATGCTAGGAGGGTAAGTCGTTATCCGAGTTTATAAGCACAGTCTATAGATCATCCTCTAGCTATGGACACCACTCGGTCTCAACCCCCTCGATCCAACATCCCCGTATCTCTCGTTAAAGCTCGCGCGAAGCAGTCTCGAAAGTCGTAAAAAAGGGAAACATTAGAACCCTTTCGCAGGGTAGTTTATAAGGGTCTCGGGAGAATGTCGGCGATATTACAAATCAATTTACTGTAGACACAATTCCCATGGTTGAATCCCTTTCTAACGTCACCGATACAGTCGCTAGACCTCTCTCTCTCTATCTATATGCAGCGCACGGTTTTAACCCCTAGACCCAACACCTCTATAAAAGCCGTCGAAGCAGTGACCAGCGCAAATCGAGAGAGAGAGAGAGAACGCGAATAGGTGTATCGCGGGTAAGAAGCAGGCGTCGGGACGCCGCGGAGCGCCGGACAGAGGGCGATCGTCGGGCAGTGGGTCGGCAGCGAATCGGCGAGTCGTTTTTCGTGGGAGACACGGGACACAGGGCTAAAACGAGAGAGAGAGAGAGAGAGAGGCGAGGGTAGGAGAGAGAAGAGGGTGGATGCTGGCATGAGAGCGAGCGAGTCGAAAGGGAGTCGGAGAGGGTTGCTCCGGAGGGTTGGCGGGTCGCTGCAGGTTGGTGGGGTCTCGAAGAGGGTAGCAAGAGGGTAGAAGAGGGTTGCGAGGAGGAGGCCTGGCTCGGGGAGGGGGTGAGCGAGGCGGCCGTGCTCGGGGTGCGGAAGAGTCAGTGCGCGGCGAGGCGCGCCAGCTGCCGCACGTCATGATTCTACCCCAGGTGAGCTACGAAGTTACCCAGAAACACCAGCACGCTCTCTCGTCTCGAAACCGGACCGCCGAAATTACTCGTGATATATTCTACCCACACACGCGTACCCGTGCTGTACACGCACACTGTACACAGTGGCCCGCGTAAAAGTGTTCCTAACCGATGTCCGTACACCGATCTCAAAACTCTCGAAAGAAAATTAGTTGTCGGTCGAGGAAATTTAACGACCTACCGGCCACGATCATCCGGGGCCCAGATATCTCTCGTTGGTCTTTTAATGCCGCGTCGAGTTGTTCGTTCCATCGGCTATCGCTATTTTATTACTCTTTGTCGGGCCGATCGCAGTCGACCGAATTCCGATGGACTTTCGATAGCGTTCCAGACTGATAATTGGCGAGTTTGATCGGATTTTATTATTCGATCAGTGGTCGATCACGTTCCACTGAATTCTCGATGGTCTCTTAATATCGTTTCAGCTTTTTAATCGTCGAGATTCGTCCGGTTAACGTTACACTCGATACGATCCGATCGATCGTTGTTCTCTCTGCGCCTCGGAGTTTCGCCTGGCTTCGTGATTACAGATCGAGCCACAATTTCAATCCGAGATAAACTCGATCACGGTTCACGATCACCTCTAACCCGATCAAATCAAGTCGAGCAAACTTACCCCGCGGGCCACTTGCCCGCGTCCGCACATATGTGCAGAGGTGTATGTACAAACGCGTACGCACAAGCTGGATCCTATTCGTGCATGAGAACAAGTGTCCGACACTAGACAGTAATTCGTCTCACGTTGCTCCGTTTCTTTCGACTATCCATCCACCAGCACGATAATCAAGCATGATCATTTTTTCGTTACTCGCTGTCTATCTGTGTCTGTTGGTTGGCGTGGCCCGTCGCGCGCCAACCACCCGTCGGACGGCCTGAATGGTTTGTCCAAGTGCATCTCGGGACGCTGGATCCGTCGTCGAGACGCTGGATCGCGCGCGGAGATCCCGAATTTCTCGACGCAAAGTGATCTCCCGGTTCGATCGGTGTATTTCGACGAGAATTCACGACGGTAACAACCTCGCGTACATGTGCGCGTGTGAACTCGGCTTTTGCTCGAATCCGAATGGTGCTGCGAAGCCGGTGAACAATCCGATCAACAGGTAACGCCGCTAATTTGACCGAAGAAGACGCCTGCTGCGCCGAGGATGCTATTCGACGATTCGTTTCGACGCGGCTCTGCTAGTTTCCGTCGAAGACAGACCCGACGAATGGGGCACGTTCTTCCGACAGGACAGAATACCGTGGACAGCGAGGTGACAGGATTCCAGAGAAGAATTCAGAGAGGAATCCTCTTCGGGAAACAGGCGACGAAAGGTGAACACCGCTCGATTGGTCGCTCTCGATCCCGATGGAATTTAATCGGCCGTGGCGCACTCGCATTTCCAAGTCGTTTGGTTTTCACGGGCCCGAGGACACGGCCTTGGATTATTTCGCCGGTCGAGCGCAGATTCTGCTCTGTGCGTGGATCTCCGGCTCTGGACACCTTTGGAATCGAAGCCGGCCAGCAGTCGGCGAACCTTGTTGCCGATCGAATTTGCTAAGGGTTGTTCGGCATGAATACGACTGAAACAGCTCGCGATGCTATTTTTCAAAGTTTCGCAGTGATTCGCGTTATTTGCTCACGGGAAAGTTACCGCAGCTGTTGGCGTAAATTATGCTGGTAGCAGCGGCTGAACGAGCCATTCGATGCAGAAGTGGTACAAGTCAATGTTTGTCTATTTGATTGAACAGAAATCGGTGGCATCAATTGCAACGGACTGCTTGCTTTGACTTGCGCCAATTTTTTACAGCGAAATATTATCGACCGTTTGCAGATGGGAACAATGTAGTGTTCGGTAAACATTTGTTCGATATTTCTGTAGAGAGTTATAATTTATTGAATAATTATCAGGAAAATTGATTGGTCAGCTTACACGCGTACATGATGTGCGAATACGTTTGCAGGGACAGTCTTTCTTCGAGGAGCACACGGTGTCCTCTCTTTCGATTCAAAATGGCTTCCCAGATAATAGATATTCGTACTGTATTCCGTCCTATCCTTAAACGCTGGAATAAAGGAAGAAATCCGCCGCTGTTAGAGCGATCTTTTAGGCCAACGCGAGAAATCAATCGATACTCCCGTCGAGTCACTTCTCCGAATAAAAATAGTCGCTATCTCCGCGCGTTATTGCGGTGTGCATCGATTCATCGTTAATTTCACGCTGTCCCACTTAACAACTGAAAAAAAGACGAGGGTTAATGTCAAAATAAAAAAAAATGGCATCTTCCAATAGGGTAGTTAATTTTGCTCCGTCGTTCACGCGGTTAGCCAGTTGCAAGGAAGGATGTCCATTATCCGGTAAAATTATTCCGAGAGTTCCGAGAAATGTTGGTTCTCCGCGACGTCCGGTTAACATTGCTTTGTCACAATGGTTTCTAACGTCACGGAATCATTCGGGGATGAAATCAATGTTTTTCCTTAGTCCTGCCTTCCACGATAAACGCAGAACATGTTTATTTTACATCGAGATTCTATTAAACAGTATTTATAGAACGAGAAAACATTTGATAATAGCAGTGTTTATAATAGACTGCGGATATCGTTATATTTGAGGGGAAAAAAGTGTAGATGCAGAAAATAGAAAACTCACAAGAATGAAGTCTCTTGTCACGATTTCCAATGAAATACTTACTGTCTCCTAAACGCACAGTTTTTGAAAAAAAATTCTGGAATATCGTCATCCAGTTCTGAGCTATGCGGAAAGTTTCGAGTCTCTGTGTGGCTCAGTTAGTTTAAAATCTATGCTTATTACCTATTATGAAGCGTAGCGCATCAATGAATTTTTTATTAAATACGTGTCACTATTCACAACTTCTTATCTACAACCATAAATGAAGTATACAGTTTATATACCGCGGAAACAATCTAGTTAGTTTAAAATCAATTGCAAGATTTGTACCGAACGAACAGAGACGCTGACAAGAAAGCGAGCTAATAAAAACGTGGTAGAAAAAGAGGTGCCGATGATAAATCTCGATTTCCGCGGTGTCCGTATGGCTGGCAGCAGTCGACGTGTCGGCAAACGAACGCGCGAGTATCGTGGTTTATCCGATAGTTGTACGATCAGTGAGGAAAAGCGTCAGCTTGCGATCCAAGAGCGCAACTTTCGAATCTTTCTTTGGGCTGTTCCCGATGCAGGTCCATACCTCTGGTACAATTTCGGCTGTGGAACTCCCGGAAATTGTTCACGGCTGGGTTTCGAGGTCGGGGGAGGGGGAAAGTTTGCTCGTTCCGAGTGCTCTTGACGGACACAGGCTACCAGGGAACAAGAGCATTATCAGAGAACTTCTTACGGGGACGGCTTCGTTCCCTAGAGCCTTTCCTTGGCTGTTGTGATTCGGAATCAAGGATCGTATCGACTCGATTCTCGATCCCGAGGGCCCCTGTCACAGAAACGTATCGGCCTATGAGAAGAATAGCTGAATCGAGGGTGTAGCAGCCCTCCTGGATAAGAAATGAATTTTACTTTTCTTGCTCCATCTCGATTCCGAAAAGTTCGCCGCAGAAATTGTCTTTGCTTCTCTGGTTTCTCTTCTAACAATTCCCATTTTTATCCAATTTGTTAGGAGAAGTATTTTCTCAACTTTAATTCGTTCTGGAACGTTGAATTAATTTGCTTCGCTACGTACTTTCTTCGGCCGGTCGTCTTGTAAAGTTGAATTTCTTAATAGGTACGTTCCAACTCGCATGATGCTTGATTCTCAATTTCCAGCGATTCACCGTAATGCATTCGGCGAGTTTAAAAATTGTTGCGCTTGTTCCGTCGTCTCTGTCGTTCCGAGCTGTTTCCTCGGGATATATTGTTAACTCGAACGTGCTTCAGAGAACTAAACCAGGTTGTCTCCGCGAGCCGGTGTAATTTCTGCTTCCGCTGGTTACAGTTCCTCGGGAACACTCCCTTCCGACTTTTGTAAATGCTCGAAGTTCCGCGATCAACTCCCGGGAAACTTCAATTCTAGCGACTGCGATTGCGAACCGGATACAGTGAGAATATTTTTTCTGCGGTCCCGCGGATGAAACACGGGCCGCGAAACTTGAAGAAATTAGTCTCGCGTTCTCGCTGATTTGTTTCTTCGAACAGAAATGCTCTTTTCGCTCGTTGTTACCGTGTCTATCGATTCTTCGTTAATTTCACGCTAGCCAGGCACCACGAAAAGAAGAAAAAGAGGATTAATGTCGGAATAGAAGAACGACAGCTCGAACCAGTAGGGCCAGTTAGTTTTTCTATACGGTGGTAATCTTTGTCGACGAATTCCAATTTTTACAGGATCCGTGGAATTTCGATAACGAGTGAGCCAGCCCACGAACTTTGGTTTAAGTCGGCACGGTGCTGGAAATGGAATTCGAGGAAATCCGACGATTCTATCGAGGGCATCGCGCGAATTTTTTCGCTGGCTTGATAGAAAAACCAGAGAGAATGGAAACGAACCACAGTGGTCTGGAAAGCGACGTTTCGTAGCCGAGACTCAAGAATTTCATTGGGAGCATTTGAAAATAAACTGCGGATCTTCATGCAAAATAAAAATTCTCTGAATCAATTGCAACGATACATGAATATTAAAGCTATCTTAAACGCATTAAATATTTTGCCTGACGTAGAGTAGGTATTTAAAACATCTACCTTATACTCAGGAGGTTATATCTGACCACGCTCATTGTTAGAGTCGAGTAATGCGTTCATACTTTAGGGGTTTAAAGGATTGTTATTTCCTAGAAAAATTTACTAGGGCTTTCTACTTAAATGGCGAGCGTAAAGAACGTCGAGTCCTCTGCGAGTGATAGATGGCTGCAATCGTGAGGCATTATTGATGAGCGAAGAGTTTAATAGTAAGTAGACTGCGGATCCTCTAGCGAAACAAAAGTAAGCTGTAAGACACGAGAGCCACTTGGCAACTTCTCTTTCTCCAATAATTCTTTAAATCACTTTTATCATCGAAATCATCGGTCTAGTAATAACCAATTGTTCGAGCATCGACTCTAATTCTTACGTTAATCGAAATTCTGTATGTAGGAGATTTTTCGCCGGGAATAAAGAGTGATGTGAAGGATTAAAATTGAAAAATCGAAGATCGGCCAGGAAAATTCGCTTTGCAGAGTAGCGCGGCAGCGGATTAAACGCTGAATCGAAGGAAATTGTTTTCGTGGGATCTCGAGCGACGGGTCGTTCGCCTATCGATCCGAAACCACGGGCGTTTAATCCTACTGAAATGAACGGCAATCGATGCCGGTAATTAAGAACAGAATTTGGTGGCGGTTCGGTGTGTGTGCGCGCGTGTTGCCGAGATGATTCCTTAAAGAGAGAAGGAGAGGGAGAGAGAGTAGAAGGGAGGGAGCCCCTCGACCCATCTAATTCCGATCGAAACGGCTTCTAGGAAGGGCCTGGGCTACCGAGCAAACTCTGTCGTTTCTTAAACCTGTAGGTTCGAGGGTCTGAGATAGGCATGACTCTGCTTCTACTCAAGGGTAGAGAAACAATCTCTTTATAATTACACAACAGCTTCCTCTCGTCGCGATACCGTTCGCATAGTACGGAAGGGGCTACCCTTCACTACGAGAGCCAATCGCAATGTCCGGCTGATTCCATTTATCGTTATCCTCCTGGTCCCTTTATGCTCGGAGGGATTCGAGCATTTTCACGCCCTGTCCTTGTTCCCTTCTCCGTCGTCGTAGGAATTCTCGACAGTGTTTCCCCGCTCGCTGTAACCGGAAGTCGAGCTTATCTCGAATTCATACAGCTTTCAGTGATCGTTGGGTCGTCTCGCGATAATAGTCGTTTATTAATTGTGGTCCCGGTGGGCTCGAATTGGCTGGCCTCGCTATTCCACTCGTTTCGCTATTCTTCGGTTTATCTTCCTCCCCATTTCTTACTCCACTTTCTAGATAAGTGCTATCGCGTATTTCACTTTTTCCCCCCTCGAAATGGACGAATCAGAGAGGATCCCAGAGGTTGCGAAACAGTTCGAAGCGAAACAAGCTACTTCCAGTTGGCTCGCAGACCTCTGCGCCTGTTGCGCGTCAACGCCACAACTTTCCCATCAATTACCAAGAACGATAAAGCCGATTGGATTCGCTTAATATCTCCGGACGTTGAAGAATAATTTTCGAAATATTTTCAAATTAAGAAATCCCCGAAGCCAACCCTTCGTACTGGAATATCTTCCTTAAAGGAACGATGTAAATCTAGTCAAGTTCATGGCGATCGTGGTGCACGCAGGATTCAAAGTGTTTCTTTTATGAAATCCCGTTTAATCCTTCGCGGAAAAATGTTACCTCGGCGGCAGTTTAGAAAGCTTATTGCTCGCGAGCAATGGGACAGACATTTTCATTAAGCACGACTGTTTCTCATTCACTTGATCCAAAACATTTATCTCTCGAATACGTAATTTTGTTTGGTAATGTAAATTGATACATTTGATTGACCGGAAATATCATTACATACGGGAAAACGTACGCAAAGGAATTGCTCCCGCACGTAATAAGTAAATAAACGTGTTCGAATTTCTGGGAGGTAATCAAACAAAAATCCATCCGATGCAATCAGCTGTTTACCTTTGGAATGTATTAATATTTCTGCATTATAGTCGCTCGATGCCAGATGATAAATTAAATTGGAATAGCAAGGGGCGGAGGAAAGGTTGAAGACCAACAAAAGTACGCGAAAAAATCAGGGAAATTTTCACAGTTTACCCTCTAAGGCAAAGCTTTACCCTTCTCTGCTCGAGCAAAGAAACTTCGAGAAGCTGCGAGCCGGAAAAGGGAAGCTCTCGAGAGTCAAATGCGAATCGAATCAAAAATTTCATGTTCCACTTTAAACTCCGCGAAAAGGGATTCGAGGAAACCGAGTCCGCCAATATCGATACGAAATCAGATATTTCGAGATCTGGGTCGAGTCGAGGTTTCTCTATTCCCTAATATGACGATGTGTTTGCACAGTTTTGCCGGGAGCACTTTCCTATACTCTGTAATTAGGTGTTCCCGTGGTCGTGGTGTGTTTGCGCGAATTTTCCGGATGTCTCGATTGAGAAACCATCGTCTGACTCTCGAGGAGAACAGCCTAAGTCTCTGGTGAGAAAGTTAATGCTCGTCTCAGAGACAGAGTTAATAAACAATCTACGCGGCGCGTCCGATCAATCCCGGATTACCAGTAGTATACACAGCGTTTAGACCGGCAAACTCTCGCCGAACTGCATAAGTATAAGCCGCAATAAGCTGCAACACTTCGAACTTCCGAATCGCATAGTTAATCCTCATTAGCCCTCGAACCCTTTCACAATATTTCTAAACCCTTCCGTCAACCCTCTGAGGTCCCAGAGGGATGATAAACTTCCGAAAGCAACAACCCTCCGAGTTTGCTGAAATTTTGTATATAGCTTCTCTTTATCTAGTACGTAAGATTCCCAAATGGATTTTGGACAACCCGGATTCCCCCAGCCCCCTTTAAAGATAAAACTGTTTTTCTTAATTACTTCATAAAATATTAATTGTACGGAAAAAGTTCTCGAACAAAAAATGAAGCTCGTAAAAAGTTCTGCAAATAAAGTCGTATAAATATTTTACGTAATCCAAACAGTTTGCAATATTACCGAGCCCACCAAAAACTAACCCAAATCTGCTCAGACAGTATTTCCATGTAGACAGTACGTAAAGGCTGAAATTTTGAGAATAGGTTCCGTGGTCACTTATTCTTTTTTGTAACAAAATATAAATTAATACGATTCATTTTTCTGTAACTATTATCAGGGACTTTCTTCTCTAATTAAAGATAACTTTTGGCAAAAATTTCACCAAAATCGAAAGGTTGTCGATTTCGGAACTGCACCCCAGAGGGAAATTCTCGTTTTTATGGTTGCCGAAACTGATTCGATAAATTTCTCGTCATCAGAATTCCACAAGATCTAAACAAACGGAGTTTCATCTTTTTCGTAAGCATTCTAATCGCTTTCAATGTTCGGTAGGTTTAGTGTCGAATGCGTATCGAACGGCTCACTTCGAAAGTCGGTCGCGAAGCAAACAAATTGTGCGCGTAATGGATTGAACCATGAAACTTTCCGGTGGGGAGATATATTTAATTATGCACAGGTATTCGGTGCGTCGAGGAAGGATTCCATGGCTGCTCTACCGGAGGTGAAACACACGGTTTCCAAGTTTCGCGGGACGCAACAAATTCCTGGATAAATCGCGGAACGAATAGCGGGCTCTCGGTTTCCTCGTTGAAGTTCCAATAATGTTCGCGCACGGGTCTCGTATTACCAAAGCAACGATATTAATTCGATCTGCGATTCCTTCTAAAGTTTCGTTCTCTGCCGGACGACAGGGGAAACAGTTTTTCCATGAGACGAATTCCAATTCGTTCCGTTCGTTCGACTGAAAATTTCGCGAATCTAGATACACGGTAATGCACCAGCCAAGGTCTCGCAGTACCTCCTTTTACACGAAACAACTTAGTCGTTCTTTAGAGGACTGTAACTCCGAACTGGAGGCAGATGGAGAGATGTAATTTCGTACATTTATTAAATGCTACCATGTCTCAATAGTGACATAACATTAATCTTTCAACATTAGTAGGTTCCGAGGTATACAGGGTGGGACGCCACATTTTGCCATCTAGATTTACGTCATTATTATTGCACATAGCAAACAATGTTTCCGATGAAGTTGAATGGTTTTGAGAGGGGCACATTCTGATGGTACATTTTTTTTGTTGGTGGACGTGTAAAGTTACTTTTTAAACCAATGGCCATGAAAGGTGTTAGGTAGCAGACAAGTTTAAATGATTTAGCCCTGCATGTAACTCTTGAAAAATAAATAGCGTTCTTTTAAACTAATTTTTCCGAATGCTTTTTTTTTCAATATTGCAAGAGGTATTTCTAAGCTAACGAACTTGACCGTATTTTGTTTGATCTCACAACTTTTTACGGCCATAGAGAACTTGGCTCCTGTTTACAGGATGTTTTTCTTGGGATAGATTTTGCCAGCAAGAGAGAAAGAAAGAGTCCGATTGTAACCGAATGTCTCGAGCACACCGGGTTCACGGATACGCAACGCGTGCCTGCAAAATCACGTCGATAAGGTCGCCACGTGTCTGTCTCCTCTTGTCCGGGCCCCGGTCTCTCCTATATTTTCCCGTTGAAAACAGTGACGCGCGATCCTTCTCCCGCTCTAAATTTGTCGCGCGTTATTTGCGACGAACTTCGTCGTCGCCTTCGATTATCGCGTGTCGTGCTCTCTCTCCTCAAACAAAAAGTTTCACTATTTAACCCTTCGTGCCGACAGACCAGGCGCTAACGAGACTACGACTCGGCTATTTATTCGCCTGAATCTCATCGACCGATTCCTTCCCCCCACATTCAGGCTCGAACTGCTTCCTCCCTTTTATTTCAGAAATTGCTTCAAACATCGTACCATTCAATTATATTCGGTTTGCATTCATCAGAATGTTCTTTGCTGTTTGATTTTTCAAAGAGTTAAATGTTAAAGAGACTTTGTGAATTTTTCCATATTCACAAAAGCTGTTCTTTGCCGTCGGATTTTCCCGGCTGGAGATTGATGAATTAATAATATCGGTTTAGGGATGCTGTAATTCCTCGTCGTTGCACAAACGTAATCCACATTGATTTGTAGTTATCATAATCCAGATTGATTTGTAGATATTATTATCTGGATTGACTCGTAGAAACTGTGATCCGCATTAATTTGTAGACGACATAACTCGTTTACAGAAATGCATTTATATTTTTTATTAAATTCAACTTTAATTCCAGCCGACTGATGGAAATTAAATGATCTTCTGATCGGTGTACCGGAGTTCGTGCATTTTTCAAATCTGATTCGCTGGAAAGCATTAAAACACGAGGCTGAATATATTTATCGTATATGCTCTTTGCTTGTGTGTGTGATCTACGTTTAATTTGCTAATAATCACGATAATACAGTAATTAAATCAGATAGAATAAAATGTTACACTAAAAAGAGTCTTAATGGATCATCAATCTCCTAGTAGCATTGTCTTGGATTGTTCAACAACGTAAATGCGCAATCCATCATCCAGACGTTCGTTCTCTCGCGAGAAATTCACCGGTACAGTGGAAAGAATGACGTAAACGAGGATCTAAGCAGACCTAAGCATCGTTAATTCCACACTAGCCAGAAATCGTTCATTGTCTTAGCTGGTTTCGAACGAGCGATCTATCATCTGGCTCCTCGGCTTCTCGTGGGAAATTTGAATAAATACCGGTTGAACGAGACACTAAAAAGACGTGGCTGGAAAGAAATGAATAAATGAGGGTCTAAATGGACCAGAGTATCGCCGACAGTAGCACACAGTGGCTAGCGTCCATTTTCCGAGGGTTTCAACAGGATCGTTTATCTTTAGTGTGGGCAGGGAGAGTGGCGTCGGAACGAATTCTGGTCGGTTGGATCGCGATTTTGATAAATCGCTTTAATTCCCTCGGCGAGCGGTCTCCTCGAAGGTTTTAATCGATGCGGCGACTGTCGGCGGGTACATCGGAATTCGAGTTTCGGAGGACATTCTCGATCGTGGAGAGTGGCGCGGTTGGATCGATGGATCTTGGAGAGGCGAGATAGCCATTCAGCAATCAGCCCCGCTAACTGAAGCCGCTGGTTACACACCGGGTTGTTCCCGCTTGTCCCTAATACCGGCTGTAAAGCTGTTGGATCGGATCGTACACCTTCGTCATTGATACCATTGAGAACTCGCGTCAATCGAGAACAGGGAGAGAGAGAGAGCTCTTTCGATCCTCTTTGCAAGGCAGCTCTTTGTGTCGGCTAGCGACCATTCTCCGATCGAGAATCTTTTTAACGCCATGTTTACCCAGCCGGAACACGATTATTCGTGAAACGCTCGCCTGAAAGCGCGAGAGCTCGCTCGTTCATTGCCACCGCGATTAAATCGACCTAACGTTCGCCACCAATCGGCCAGTTGTTCGATTCAACTGCCGCAACCTCCTCCACTTTTACTCTATTCAACTCTCTCGGAGCTCCCCAAGCCCCCCTCGCCTTTCACCCAATATCTTCCACCAACCACTTCCTGCTAAACCTGTGTCTTCTCTCGGGGAGCCGTGCTGCGCGTTCTCGCCGCCAGCACGTTTTCGTCCCGCCACTCTCAGCCACACTTTTCACCTTCGGATCCTCCATTTTTCACAGCGCTTTTCTCTTTATACTTCCAGACTCTATTTGCCAAGGGGATATATCGAAGCGACAGTTTTCGCGAAATCCTGTAGCGATGCAATTTTCGTCAACGTAGTTGACAGCTGTTTTCCTTTAACCGCGAAGAACTCCTCGCGACGACGCGCGAACCGACAAATTCCGTGCTCGCGAACTCGTTGAATTTATCGATGCGAAAATTCCGTCGGTTCTGTTTGATCTGTGATTCTGTGATGTGCACATATCCTGTGATAACTGACATATTTTCTCTGGCACAAAGTCAAGCGTTACGCGAATATTACTCTGCCCACCAATTAACCCTTTAAAGTGCTATAGCGACTGAATAATTCATCGAGTGACGCTTCCCCAAGTAACAGCTGGCACCTTACAGATTATCTCTAGACTGAGTCAATCTGTGCGTGCAAATGACGGGAACGTTCTACTAATGGAAACACTCGATTTTCTATCGCGAGATCAAACCTACAGATTGGCATTTTCACGGAAGTTTAGTTCGCCAGGGTTAAATATAATTAATCACAGGGTCGGCTGATCGAGAACTACGGATTCGAGGGTGTCGCTTGCAAACTTCGTTCGCTAGTTGACAGTAGTCTTTCCCAGCCGTTTTTCCACTCGCTTCGGAACTCCTTCCAAGTTGGCGCTCCTCCACTTCGGTTTTTTTTTTCGCTTTTTCTGCCGACAGAACGGTCTCCGTGATCCTCCTGGCTTTGGCAACGAAGCAGCTTCTGCTACTTTCGGTGTGATTCACACTGACGCTGGCATCGAATGCGTATCCACATTCATAATCTATTATTTCATAATCTATAACGAGTTTTTAGAATAGTTAGTTTCACCTCGAATTTCTCGCAGAAGAAGAGTCGCGTGTGATCAATAATTTCTTTTTAGGTACCGAAGTTATTTTTATGCTTTAACATTTAATAAAAGAAACCGTAAGAGAAGTCTTTCAGTCTTTCTTCAATGGAAGAAGAGACTACGTAATTTTCAGTCGGTTCGAATCAGTCACCTATTTGATCATTTGCTTTAACATTTAATAGAAGAATCCGTAAGAGAAGTCTTTGAGTCTTCAGTCTTTCTCCAATGGAAAAAGGATCTACTTAATTTTCAGTCGGTTCTAATTATTGCAATTATTATTGTTTGAATTCAAAATTGTTCTCCAATGAAATCAGCCACCTATTTGCTCATTCGCTTTAACATTTAATAGAAGAATCCGTAAGAGAAGTTTTTCAGTCTTCACTCTTTCTCCAATGGGAGAAGAGTCTATGTAATTTTCAGCCGGTTCTAATTATTGCAATTATTATCGTTGGAGTTTAAAATTGTTCTCCAATGTAATCAGCCACCTATTTGCTCATTTGCTTTAACATTTAATAGAAGAATCCGCAAGAGATTTTTTTCAGTTTTCAGTCTTTCTCCAATGGAAGAAGAGCTTATGTAATTTTCAGCCGGTTCTAATTATTGCAATTATCGTTCGAGTTCAATATCGCGCACGAATAAAATCAGACATCCATTCGATCATCTTAAACGGCTATTACTTTAAACTTTGAACGTATGATCGATCATCAAAGATCTGTTTAAAAAATACCGGTTTGCATTAATGCTTAAATCCAGATTTATGGGATCACCTCGACGTCGATCGAATTAGTGGCTCGCCTGTAATTATCGTCACCGCTCGTTAACACGGCGTCGACAATGATCAATTCAATGTGCACACGCGTACATCGACTTCGCTGTCTCGTTGCACGCTCCGGTTTTCCGAATAGGGACAATTCGAAATGAAAAACCTCGAGGCGAATACCGTTCCTCGCGTAAAATGATTTCTCGTCTCGACGATGATCCCCTTCGGAGAAACGGTGGCGCGGTGATTCTTCCCGTAAACGAAAACGGTTTAAATCGCCGACCTCTGGCTCTCTCGATGCTCGTAACGGGAAACTTGGTGTCCCTTCTGCGAGGGCGGAGCCTGAGACACCGTTTACCCTGCGAGAACACAGATGTCAACGATAAATCGGACCCTGGAATCAGCCTCCGCTCTCGAAGCATTGCTCGATCGCAAATGGAAACGGAAAAAAAGGATTCCGATACGATAGCCCGCGGAAAAGAAATTTCTCGTTGCCGTGGAATATACAGTAATCCCTTAGAATATCGTATAAATCGTTAACTACGTTTATGCAAGATGAAATAGTTGCTCGTAAAACGCATATTCGAGAGCTTTCATTGTTCTGATGTATCCTGCGACGCACAATAGAGAACACAAAGTGTTGTGCTCAGTTGAATTACATGGCATATAGACGGAACATAATTGATTCACGGTGAAGTTTGTTTCTCGATCGGAAAGTGAATATGAAATAATGATTTCGGCGCAGGTTCGATCAGTTTAACACAAACAGCAAATGTGCAATTATTTAAACATGTATCTTGACGTTTCGATCCCTATGTGGATTATTTTCATAAAGAAAACATATATTGCGTCTAAAAGAAAAACAAAAGAATTATAATATGGCATATAAAATTAAAGACACAGCTAGGTCAATAAACAGAATCGACAAAATTAATGTACTTACATGTTGCGTAACAAAAAGAGAAGAAAGAAAAAACATAGAACAGACACTAAGAAATACCGAAAGGCAATGATGACTACATGGTGGCAGATATGTGACTTTGATTTACCATTGTGCTCAATTGGGTCATTCCAAATGATGAATACCCGAAAAATATTGCAGGACATTGTTCTCAGAAAGATTTCAGAAATATAAACTGAACCGTTCAACCGGTCGAGCGGAATCCTCGAAGAATTTAAGGCGGACTTTAAAAGAGCCTCGCGAAATTAAGCGGTGACTTTCGAGAGAAACGTTTCTTCTTCTCACAGGAGTCTCGACGTGGAAACGAAGCGAGGGTCCGGAAGAGTAAAGCGACAAGGGAATCCTGAGTAAATTTTCGCCGGAGGAATTATTCTTTCGCAGCGGAAGTGATATTTCAGGGCTGGCTCGGGTTTTCCCGAGTTTTCGCGCGAGGATATTTGTCGGTGTTGCGCGAATCTCGATCCAATCAGCCGGTAAATCGACGCCGGAGCTCGTTCGGATCGAATCGCGAATCTCCTCGAGGATGATTCCTCGTCGCAAGTCCTCGAGATCGCAATCAGGATAAACGAGATTTGATTATAACCGCTGACTGCTGGCCCCGGAACTCGAATATTTTTTTGCCAGTTCTTTCGCGTCGGTCGTCACCGACTTTGCCGAGCTTACCCGACGGAAATTTGTTTCGTCCCCACCCCCGGGGGGAACGATTTCTCCCGTGGCACGTTAAAACGACGTTAGGACGACCGAGGGCTTTGTGCATCTCAAACTGAAAAAATATCGACTTCCGTGTTCCGCACCGTTCAAAGTCTACGGAAACTCGTAGAACTTACTCCCATATTTCTTGTCGCTCCTACGAGTTATATCTTTTGTCACAGCGCTATTTAAATTAGTTATCAGATTTATTGCGCAGGGCGTAGACTCCGTTCGGTCCGGTAATTAAAGTGAAACGTTATCACCTCCTTGAGTAACGGTATCAAGACGAAAGAGGATGAAAAGTTCCGGTAGAAGTAAAGTTTGCGACCGGTGTAATTGATACACAGTGGAAGAGCGACCCTTCCTTTCTTTCTTAGAATCGAGTAGAATTGAGTGCCGCTTTGTACTACTTCGCAGGGGAATGACAATTGCAGCAATCTCCTTCGCCTGGACCCTTTGATACCGTTAAATCGGCGTTAAACGAACGAACCACGATTCACAAAGACCGAGAATCATTTTGTTAACTTTAATGCCATAGCGATCTAGTGGCATTCTTGTTCGACTTAACCCCCATCCACACGGGTAATTTTTTATACGATTCTGCAAGAAGAGGTACCCGGGTACCCATATACATAGGTTGCTGCATACTGTTGTAGCGTCATCGTCGCTACCAGGCCCCAGCGAGGGCCCTTGGTCCGTGACGGTTCCATCTACCTCAGGTTCATGCATATACCTGATAGCTGGCCCCCATGACCTGGAGATTTTTTATGGCACGTCTTCGCTACTATCGAGCTTTTCCGCAATAGTTGTACTATAAATCACAATTGTATAGGATCTAATTTGCCTACTTGAGCCTTGTGGTACCCGGGTACCCTCATAGCGAATGCGAAAAAAAAGGTTTGGGAGTTTTTGTGTGAAATGTTGTATAAAATTTTTGTTTAATTCCAAGGATATTAATTCATCTAAAGTAGATTTGAGATGTCACAAAAGATGAAGGACATATCAATTGAAAAATATTGAATATTATGTGAATGAATTTGAAATAGGTACCCGGGTACCACGTAGCGTGGATGAGGGTTAATAGAAATGGCCAGAAGAAACTTATAATGGACAAATTTCCTTTTCTTTCTACCGAGCCAATCTTCTGATCAGATATTTCTGTGACCGGTGCTATCCTCCGGTCACGCTTTCGATATTCATTCGATCAGCCGGACCATAACGCCGAGGGCCGGGTTATTAGGTGGCGAGGCAAAGGTCCGAGGGAATTGATCGTCGAAAGGAGTCCTGGAGGCTTCACCACGCGAGTCAAGACCCCTTTCCGTTCTTCGAACGACGGTCCAGGATTACCAGAGACCGTCCTGGAAACGGAATTTCCGGAATTACCCGCCTTTATCGTTCCCCACGCGCGCGCGACCTTCCTCATCCTGGCGTTTATCGACGTCGGCATCGAAAGTCAATCGAACGCGTCGCTGACTCTCCGTTTTACGAATTACAGTCCCGTCGACGCTGTTGCGGGGGCGTGGCCACGCATTCCGGCACTCGACAGGTGTTTCCGTGCCGGTGAAATGCCGGTCATCCGGGACAATGGATGTTCTCCTCTCTCCTACACTTTCCTCGTTCATCCTCCCTCGGCTGACGAATGTCGTCGACGTTGCGATCTCGTTCCGCCGAAAATTATCGTCTGACGCGTGCAAATGGCCCGGGGATATTCTACTGAAATAACGCTACTCATTCTTTACGAGATATGCGTGCGGTCTGCGGGATTCCACTGCGGTTAGGCGCATTTTAGTGGTCGTTCGAGTCTCGGAAATTATTCTTCATTAGCTGACCCGACAAACCTTTGTTCTGTCCAAATTTCAATAAATTTATTTGTGAATAGCTATTGGAAAATGTGTAAACAAAGTATAAATGCGAAAGAAACGTATTTCTGAGTGATCATTATATCCATTAACGATTGTGCATTCAATTTAAGGATAACTACATTCAGAAGATGATTTTTGCAGTTTTCACAAATTTTCCGACTTTGCTTTGTAATTCTCTTGAATTTCTCGTTTCCTGAAAACTTTTCCAGGACCATAACGAACAAAATGAAAAAATAATCATATATACTTTCCATTTTTCCGGGAAACTTTTCCAATTTTTCTTTCCCTGAGAACCTTATTCGAACTATGAGGAATATTTTCTTTTTTTAATTAGCCAAATCGGTCCGTTCTCAAGTGATGCGCTTACCGACGAACAGCATTTCATTTTTATTTATATAGAAGACTAGCTTTCTCCCGCCACGCGTTGCTGTGGCTCAGTATTTTTTAAAAGCATGTTAATTAAAAAATTCTAACCAAATATTTCAATTCAAACGCAGATCAATCTACTCGGCTGAATTCCAATGCAATGAAAAACTTGCAGAACAAATCGCTCCGAAGAGGTCAATCTTTCTACTTTGACTAAGCAATAATTTTCTTTAAATTATATTTTTTTACAAAATATGTTTGAACAAAATATTCCTCATACAAAAGTTGCAACCCCTTTCCACCCCATTAGAGGTCGAATTTTTCGAAATGCCGAAATAGGTGGTTGATTATTTGTATCAAAGAGCTTTAAGACCAAGTATCAAGCAAATCCGACCACAAATAAAATATTCCTCATACAAAAGTTGCAACCCCTTTTCACCCCCTTAGAAGTTGAATTTCGAAATATCCTTTCTTATCTCTTGTATAGATCATAAAGGAAAACTCTGTGCAAAATTTCAGCTTTCTAGGGCCAAGTGTTTAGCCTGGACGTTGATAGGTGAGTGAGTCAGTCAGGACTTCGTTTTTATATATATAGATAGAAGAAGAAAATTAGACATCTGACGCTTTTACTGGAACAGTGGGTTCTTTTCGGGATGTGCGTGCGGTCTGTGAAATAACACTGTGGTTGACTACAGTTTAGTGGTCGTTGAAGTCTCCGAGATTATTTTTCGTTGGAGATTCGACGGTTTCATGGTACCGTTTCTAGTTAGTCAATTTCGTTCCAACATGTTCGCGAAGGTACGTTCTCTTGCACACGAGCAGCGAAGCATTCCGCTGAGTAGACAATTAACGCTTGCTCGAAGACACTCGCAGCTGCGTTTGCCAATTCGGTTGTGCAGATAAGCTTGAAGGTCATTGTTCTCCACGGAATGTTTGGATCTGCACGGCTGCTGAGAAACAAGAAGGAATTCTGGCAGAGGTAGAATCGTCGGTAACAGGTTGTAACGATTAGCGCTATTTCGGTCGCAGCAACAAGGTGCTCCCGGCCCGATGCGATGTAATAGAGGGCAAACGTGTGCTAGGTTGTGTGCGCATAGGTTTTGCAGGTTTTCAGGTTTCCAGCTGGTCGTCCGTGTGCTCGAGAGGGTGTTTCGCGTGGATCGTGAACGGGCGTCGTCGTCACGATCACCGTTTGCGCGCTCTGCCTATTTTCGGTTCTTCCAGTCCCTTGCTTCAGCCTGAATTCTCGATATTTTTATCGAAGCTTCTCTCCCTCTCTCTCTCTCTGTCTTCACTATCTCTCTCCATCTAGCGAGGCTTAAAATCGATACTCCGATAATACACAGACTCGCAAACATTACGACCGAACACGTTGTGTCGCGAGCCGCAGTTCCTTCTCGCTCCCGAGGATCGATCGATCCATCGAGGACGAGTTAACTCGCCGACTATCTCCCGCCGGGTAGACTTTTTCTGTTTCTCGCGAAAGCAAATCGATCGGATTAACGATTTCGGAACGGTGAAAAAGCGGCCAGTAGTTTTTAACCCCTCGCTCTCCTCCCTCTCTCGCCTACCGACAAGCGAAATTCACCCTATTTTTCTTTTCCAATATCGTAAAACGTTTGATTTAGGGGCATATCTAACTTGTGCCTGATTTATCGTACACCCTCCGTCATTATTTCGCTCGCCAGTTATTTCTCGATACGTGCATTACATTGCTTTGTAATATTTATTATTGTGCTTAACACATTACCGACCGGTGATTATTGCATAAGTTTGAAAAATCTACGGTACATGGTTACACACTTTTTAATGGAACTTCCAATAGCAACAGCAATTTTCAATGTGAACTAACAACTCACCCTCTATAACGTCATCGAATAGTTTCATTTAAAATTGCAATGTAAACGAAAATTTTAGAAAAGAAAAGATTATTGATAATCATATTAACAGGCTTCCGGTAGGTAAAGTGTTAATATCGTCTGTTAATATACTTATTACCTATACCAAATAGTCATACATAAATATAATATCTAACTCACATTCCTAACAATATTAATAGGCTTCCGGTAGGTAAAGTGTTAATATCGTCGTCATACTAGGGTGAAGATGTGAGAAACTACTTGAACAATCTTTGATTATAGTTCTTATTTGAATGTGTGTTGTGAATGGAATTATTATCAACGAACATCCCGATAAAATTACGGATAAAACATAAGAAGGAATGACAGAGAAGCAGGCTCAGAAATTCAAACAGGAGGACGGATTTATAAAAGGTTGATTAACAAACACTGTATGCATTTCCCGAGGTCCCCGTTGGCAAACGGTAATCGTGCAGCACATAGAAATCAATCGAACGCGGTATATCATCGTCATTAATGAATTGTGTAGCCTCCGTTATTTTCCATAATTCCGCGGCATTGTTCGGTCAGTTCGTTCATTTAGAATAATAATATGGGATAAAAGGGAATATTATTTTTTCCGCCGGGGCATCACGGACCGATAGCTTTGTAATTTTTCACCGGAACCTGTTATTCGCAGGATTTACCCGCCCCGGGTTCGCAACGTGAAAAGCACCGAACGCGTTCCGTCCACCGTGATTAATATTTGTAGACGCATCGAGGAAATTTACGAATGCGCGGCCCGGCCGCAATTCGCGTCGGCATACATTACGCGAACGGCGCGGCGGATGCTTCTAGCCGATATTGTCCGGTGTTTCTGCGGGGAAACACCGTTTGCCGGAGGCAGGCGGTGAGTTACGCCGATGGTCCGTTAACCGGTATCAAGTATAATTATAATTGGCGAGCGTCGGAAAACATTTTTTATTTGCTCCGCGAGAACCGTGTTTGACTTTATCCTTCGGCGAGCAGATCGTTCGCGTAATTTCGAACGGGGTCGGAAGCTCGTTTCATCTCACAGAGTCGTCGCAAAGCCTAGCATCTTTCGCTTTATCCGACTATATGAAAAACGACGCGGAATGAAACGGTTCCCTTGGTTTTATCGTTCACAGGTGGAAACACCGAGCGCTCTACTGAACCATGGAAATTGTAATTTCCTCGGGAATTTTCATTGCTGAGGTCTCGTTATGCTTTTATTACTCCTCCGTCTCTTGTATCTTCCTCTTTAGCTTCGTCCGCGGTGATTCGCGAAGAATGAATATTGGCCGGGTCACGGTTATCCATGTTTGCCGTGTGAACGTCAATCCTGTAACGCGACGGGACGACGCACAGTGGGCCGGATCGAAAAATTTAGGGACATTCGACCAAAAAGTCGACTTTTCGAAATTACAAACTAATGAATTTGTGTTGCTTTGTAAGGATCTATGGACCTCGAAAATGAAGAAATTAATGAAATTGAATAAATATTTTAATTACAATGATCATTTAAAGTTGAGCGTTTTGAAAGTAGTATATTTCACCAAGCAGAATTGCTCAAGTTCTTTGCTATGTCCTCATCGTTTCGTCCCATATTTTCTCTCAGTTTTTTTTATATGATATAGAGCATCTCTTCCCAATAAGAAATCATATATTCTTTTAGTAATAACTAATAATAATATATTTAAAAAATAATGCTGAACGATACATGACAGATTTAAAAAATGTTGCATACTTGTCAAAGGATATCCTTTTTCCCCCAAAACTTTCCAGGCTCTAACAAAGAGGAATATTTTCGGTAAAACTTCCTTTAAATAACCGTACAAGAATCATTTCCGACATCGTCCGACTAACAACAATATAGTTGTTTAAAGCGGACAATGTCTAAGAACTCTTAAGATTGTAAAAAAATGTTTCTTTTCTTAAGGAACGCAAACTGATTCAACAACTACATAAATATTTATAAAAATAACTAACTAACAAATTAAACAAAAAATATATTCGAACACGCATTATTCGACAGAGATTATTTTATAATATTTTTTAGTTCAAACCTCATTTCAATATCTCAAACGGTTCAAATGTTATGCACCAATGTCTCTAAATTTTTCGATCCGGTCCACTGTGCGACGTAAGTAATTTCGTTACGAACCGGCCGTGTTCCGATCGGCCCTTCGAAATTTCCGCGAATATCGGTATATCGCGCGTTTCGCTTTGATCTAGGAATTCAAAGGCTGTGTCGCGCCCAAAGAAAAGAATGATCGCGGATAAACGGGAGCGTGCGATTGATTGAAAGCAGCTGTTGTAACCGGCCAATTGATCCCGAGGCGTTCCCGCGTGTTGTAAAGACCGATTCAGACGCATTGGCTGTAGTCTCGGCGTTTTCGATATAGACTGGTGACGCGAATTCCTGTTTTGACGAAAATCCGTGTGCAATGTTCTTTCGGAGATGAAAGAGCTGCTGTATTTTCGCGGACGGTGGTAAACTCTGTTAGGGGCACGGTTGCACATGGCTCTGAGCTTACAACTGTAACCATAAATTCGATCGAGCCTGCGAACTCGAGTTAGACCGAGAGGTATCGCGCGCTACAACGGAGGCGAATCGTGGCAGATGCGGTGGAAAGTTGTGCCCGCGGTTTCGAAGCCGAACTTGCCGAATGGATGGGTTCGGCGGGTGTAACGGAGGAAACCTCGATGTCCCGAGTCGTCGGATCTCGTTGAGAAGATTGTCACGGCTGCCTGCCGACCCCGCCGGCTTACACGTCGGAAGACAAGTGCGCGGAAGATCGATAACGCGTGTGCTATCCCTCCCGGAGGGACAGATAAGGGAGCCGCCACCGAGAAGAAAAGCGACAGCCCCGGAGATAAACAGTGCCGGTCACAGAGAGGGTAGGAGAGAGCCGGGGGAGATGAGCGCTCGCAACGCTCGACAATGGCCAGGGACACGGCCGAGAGAAACGAGAAAAAGTGCCAACGGCTGTCCGTCCAATTGTCCCTCGGATCACGAAGGATTCCCCGAAAAATGGCCCGGCGACCTTCCACCGAATTCGGAGTATTAGCTGTGGCGAAAGGTGAAACAAGTTACAAGAGCAGCAGTGGCCCCGCCTGCGAACGCTGGCCTTGAAGGGCCAGGAGACCACGCCTACTTTCAGCAATCGCTCCTGGAAGAACAGTTAAAGTTACTAGGACTACCTAAAGCCCGCGTGGAAACATGTGTACCCTGGAGGAGCAACGAAACCACGCCTACTCGAAGAAGTCTACATCGAAAGGCTGAAAGGCCACGTCTACTTTAAGAAACCTGTATTAAGAGACAACTGAAGCACGTGTGCCGAAGGCAGTTTACACTAAACGGACCACAAGACTACATCTTAGGACAATTTACAAGACGTACAAGCTGTACACTGTTCTCAACGGTCCAAAAGACCACGCCTACTTTTGTAGGAAAGTTGAAGGAGGCCGTTCATGGGAAAACACTTTTCTCTGCGATTACGAGTAACTTTCGCACCGAGTGCGTCGACGAGCAGAAAGCCGACGGAAAGTAATATTGTCCTAACTGGTCTATCCTGATCCTAATAAACCGGTGGATTCGCAGACTGTCATTCCGTCGATCCCGCAGCGATAAGGACGAAAGTTCGCGTATCATGACGGCCGTATTAATTGCCAGAAAGTTTCGTGACAAGACCGCAGGCGTCGCAGCATTAATAGGAAACGCCGCTGTCCCCCGGATTACGGCTTAACCGCATTTCGAAACGGTAAAGGAGTCGTCGGGGAGCGTATCCTCTTAACCACGACGGTCATTCCCAAAGTTGGAGTCATTCTCTCGCCAACAGCATCCTAGATATGTCCGTTTCGCTCTCTATAGAGACTGCAGCGAGTAGGCGTTGTAACGGTGCTCTATCAACGTTGGAGCACGTTCGATAGGCGTGGCTTCATGGCCCTGGCTGTCCACGGAGCCAGAAGAGTGCCCCTCGGAGCAGTTTTCACCTGTGTCTGACTCTCGCGAAGCAGTACAGAGAGCACGATGATGTGGATAATGCTAATGGCATCAGTTACCGATCTACATTGCGCTTTTTCGCTCTCCGACCACAGGGACCAGGCGGACGGATGTTTATCGTCGGTTAAAAGAGAAACGCAGCGCGCGCAATGTTTTGAATTCGTTATCTCCTTCGATCGAGCTAATGGAAGCTGCAGAAACGTTTTCCAGGTTCGCGTGCTCTGTTTACCATATCCGTCAATTCCTTGGCGAAGGACACAGTTTCCAACGTGGTCTGTAGCTTCAAGAATAATTTTCAATTACGATTTTGAACGGTTTTCTTCGCGGATAAGCGGAACGTTTATGCAGTTTTTTCCGCGTGACACGAACGTTTCGAGCAAAGCGAACGGCTTCGTTGTTCCTGCGTTCGTTCACTGGCTGTCAACGTGTCAGGATATTCTCCGGACCACCGTAGTTCAACTGTATATGCAGCACCGTTCGCGTATTAACTCGGCTCGCGCGTCGACGTATGAAAAACGACTCACCGTGTTAGCCTCGCAATTTCCACGTCTCTCTTTCGCGCGAAGAATCGTTACACTCGAATTTATTCGCGCCGCGAAAGTGGGATTACCCTCCTCGACCTAATGGGATTATTCTTCTGCTGATTATTTCAATGAACGCTTCTACTGGGAATGGTGTCCACCTTTTTGTCGCTCCGCAGAGTTATAATGCGCGAGGGATATGCGACTCACGACGATATCCTTGCCATTGTCCCTGCTCGCAATCTCGGATCGCTGATCGAATAGTAATAACCTCTGCTCATCTGTTCCGCTTATTTCCGACAATTGATCTCGCACGAACAAATATCGAGTGGAAAATTCAGGGGGATCGAGTAAGTTGAAAATGAGATGAAACGATGCTCAGCTTCATTGAATTTTCCGTTTCAAATTTCACAGAGTTTTTTCGCTATATAGTTTATAAATATATCGTAGTTCGAATCAGTTTCCCGGCGTACTTTCATTAATGAAGCCTTCGTCGAGTTTTGATAACAAATGATAGTATAAGTATTTATTCGCGGCGCACAGGTTGATAACAAACACCGATATGAACAGAAAAAATAAAAGCATCGTGTGTATCGGCGAAATTGGGCAGAAGCTTTTAATGGGATCGTTGCTAAATTACTCTATGTGAACGCATCTCGAAGCGGAAAGTATGGATTCCCCTCCGGTCTTTTTATAAACGAGAATCTCGCATCGTTACTGCGAAAGCGATTAACTCTGCAATCCGTTTTTCCATATTTTCCGAGGTTCCCGAGTGCGAGGAGTATTTAAAGGCTGATGAAATCCCCGCGGCCCGCCTTTACATTTAAGGCGATCATATTTTTCCCCGAGCGTCCCGTCGCGTCTGGAAAAAAATACCTCGCCACGGTGCACCGCGAACGGCCAGTGGTGCATTGATTTTCCCCTGAGCGTAACGCATGCATATGCAGCGGGGAAACATTTTATTACCGTCAGACTGCTCTCTCTCTCTCTCTCTTTCTCTGTTTTCTATTCCCCTCCCGAGAGTCATCGAGTTCGACCGAGGAATTAACCCGCATCTGCACCGCGAGTCAATTAGTTCCAAGAATTGCTAATCTAAAGCTGTGTCCACATTTGTTACGTTGCTCGCTACGTGCTTTATTTCGTCTCGAGGGTGGAAAAACGAACGCGCCGCTGGAAACACTTCTCCGTAAATGGGAACAATTCTTTCTTCTATTTTCCCTATCGTCTGATGGACTCACTTCCAAGTACCATTCGCTTTCGAAATGCAAAATCCACGCGATAAGGTAACGGTGCAAAATTATAAGTGCACCGATCAAATTCAATGAAAACTGAGCGGTGAACTAAGGCTTGTTAATTTGACGGGCTTGAACCAGCTAACTGAAAATTCGGTGAAACTAGAAGAGCCCTAGCGTGACCAAGGATATAGTTATCAGTTCATGAATAGAGCGTGGCTTTATAGATTCAAGATCAAGGAAGCAGTTCGATCGACCTGGCCTCGCAGATAGTCTGTTCGAGGTTAAGGTTTGGGCGAGTCAGTGGGATCAGTAACGCTTCGTCGTTAGAGCAGCCGATTACGGTGAACTGTGACCACGTAACGCGTAACAGCAGGCATACACTTAATTAAACCGCTTATTTCGTTCGGGTTAATTGCGTTAGGTCCGCGCGCACTCGGTCGCAATTATCGGGGCTTTCTCTCTCTCTCTCTACTTCTATCTATGTCTCAGTCTTCTTCGCGAGGCAGATCAAGGCGGATCTTGGCCCGCTTCTCGATCGTCGCGTGCGCCAGCCGTTCCGACGCGAACTTATGCTTCACGCGTTTAAATAAATCCGAGGATATCCAGAGCATGGAACATTGAAATTCCGGCGTTGTAGAAATCTCGGAAAGATTGCGGCGCACGGCTGGAGAGCGGGAAAAGTCGGTCCCATAAATACCAATTCCATCGCGTTCGGTTTTATTTCTTCTTCGATAAGGTGTAAGGGGAGGATCGCGCCGGAAGTTCTTCTGTCTCGCGATCCTTTGCCCGATCCTTTTCCCTGAGATCCCTTCGTTGAGGAGGGCTGCGTGCAACGATCGTCGACCCTATTGGTCCCGGTTTCATCCGAAATAAGAGATCGATTCCGCGCGGTTCCTATACGATTCGCTTCGTTTCGTTTTGAGACGAGGCGTGTGAACGCGCCACCCACGAATGTCCCTGACAGCCACGCGACCTTTTCTTCGAGGACCAAGGGAAAACGAAGGGGAAAAGCCTGCTGCCCGCAATTCCACGGAAACCATTGCATTATCATATTATTATTCCTCTCTGTTGCTCGTACACACACGCCCACGCCGGCCCATAGAAAATGCTACCAGCAATTTTCTCCGACACCACACGAGATCAACTTCGATCCTTCCTTTTTTAATTAAATGGGACGAGGAAGCTCTTACCAGTCTTCCTTCGCTGCTACTCTTTAATTATGCGGAATAACGAAACAGTCTCCGAGCAAATGTAAAACACGTTCCGAGGACCCGATCGTTCGAGATTTACGATTCACCGTTGGCTCGCTTCCCTCTCGGGACTAATTGATCTCCTAACGAAATTCCCAACATCCGTGACTCGGCCTTCGGGCTAGTAAACTTAAACTGCCTCGAGCAGGCGTGGCTCATCGTGTTGTTCGCGTAGAGTGCCCCATGGAGGCGTGGTTTCCTCGATCTTGTTATCTAAAGTGCGTCGAGTAGGCGTTGTTTCAAATGAGTTCCTCATATGGGCGTGGCGTCATTGTACTTTTTTATTTAGTAGAATGCTGTTAATTTTCATCTAGAGTACCCTGAGAACGATATTTCGTTATCCCTCCCGCGTTGAGTGCAGACAACAGGCGTGGTTTCGTAGCTCTGCCTGTTTGGAGTGCCTCGTGTAGGCGTGGCTTCGTTGCTCCTAATGCTGAAGAACCCAGTCCACTCACCTGCAGAGTGGTTCACTACATTTCTCTACTTCGGAACCTCTAGAGTACGTTCTACTTTTATCTCATCAATGACCGATACTTCGAGGTTCGCGAAATTGTTGCCTGGCAAAGTTCAGCGAAGAACTCGCGCGGGTTATAGCTGACTTCGACCATTAACGATATACGTATTCGCCGACGAATATTCCTCCATTAGAGGGTCTCGAACTTTTACTTTAGCGATCGCGGTTAAAGGTACACATACACACGCGCATTACAGTAAAACTTTAAATACTGTCCGGGGTCGTCATCGTAAACGTTGTTTAGTGGCTACACTTTTCGGTCACGCGATCCGTATTTCATTCTGTCCTTCTCTATGTTCGACTCTCTATTGAAGTCTCGCTCGGCGCGGTAGACGCAGTCATAAATCAGAAAAACAAAACAGAATCCGCCTGTTGGACAGTATTTAATGATTTACTGTACTACGAAAAGAAGTGCTTTCACGTGACATTATAATTTCCTCTGTGTCGCGATAGCACGTGACGTCCTTGCCGTAAGGTGCGCGCCGAAAAGTCGCGGCAACAGGGGCGGTTCTTTCGAATAGCAATCGACGCTACGGGGCGTTGTTCCGGCAATTGGACTCGGCTCGCTTTCGAATTCGAGCTTGATTCGTCTCGGTGGACGCCGGCAAAGCGGGACTGCCATGCCGTGAATACGAGTAAACGAGTTCCGCGAGGCCGAGCACGAAATGCAATTAAATATGCGCGGAACGGGAAACGCTGTGTTCGATCCTCGGCGGGGATCGTTCGCGAAAAATCGCACGCAACTCTGCGCGAACATCTGGCAACGAACTCCGGAAATTTTTCGACTCGAAAGTCCCGGGACAAGTTACGAGCTCCTCGGCCGATAATCGCACCTGTTGGCCTGGAGCCTAGCTGGAAATCAATTTCCAGAAGTTCTCTCGCAGGTCTGGAACGAATGGCTGCACTTGCCCTGATATCTCGTTAACCTGCACCGATTTCACGGGCCGAGTGGGTCTAGCGACGACAAAATCCGACGGAATTGGTGCTCCTTTAAATCCGACATTTTCCACCATCCACTTTAATTCCGTGCTTTTATTTTCTGCGACGTAACCGTTAAGCGAAAAACAGCGAAATTGTGAACATGAATTTATGATTTCGGCGCAGGTTCGATCAGTTTAACACAAACAGCAAATGTGCAATTATTTAAACATGTATCTTGACGTTTCGATCCCTATGTGGATCATTTTCATAAAGAAACATATATTGCGTCTAAAAAGAAAAAGGAAAAGAATTATAATATGGCAAATAAAATTAAAAACACAGCTAGGTCAATAAACAGAATTGTGAACAGAAATTGTGAACACCTGTTAACTGAGTGAGACGAAGACGAATAAAGTTGATGTAAAGTGAACCTATTGTTGAATCGAAAAGAAATTGGAAACATTGATCAGAAAATAATTAGAGGTGGAGATAACTTTCACTTCAAGCAAAACTTATAGTTCGTGATTTCGAACAGCCTGGAGGATGTTCGTCAAAATGGAGAAACGCTGGGTGCTTCGTCGACGAGCAAATATACGATCGGGCAAACAAGTCGAGCTACAGCGAATTATTGCTGTATGTGTAACATTAATGGTATTATCGAATCGCGATCCAGTTTACCGTTCCGCCAAGTGGCTTCCTATTCCCCGTCTAAAATCGACGACCGGAGAAAGTAGAATACTCGAGGCTCGTTTCGCTCGGTCCTCGAATCGAATCTGAACCGTAACCGAGAACGAAACCGACAGACGACGAACTCGACCCAATAACTCGTGCTCGACGACCCGATACTCGACAAAATCTCGGCAACCATTAATCGTTTTCGTTTCGCCCCGTTTAAGACGAGTCTCAAAAACAAATCGAGCGAGTCCTATCGGAGCTAGTAAAGCACAAAGAACACGGCTCGTTTAATTAAGCTTTCCGGAGGACGGTTGTCGGATTTATCAACGGCGAATGGGATAAAGAGCGGATACGATCACCCTGAAATTCTGTTAATGAAAATTCTATAATTAACGAGTCCCGAAAAATTACGGAAATCTCTCGACGAGGAAAAACCGGGAAACGGGCGGCGGAAAGAGGGGCGAAAAAAGGGGCGACGAGCTTCGCACGGGAACGAAGAAAGTTTCGCGAGACTGGATGCAGCCGCTGAACAATTAATACCATTACCCCCGGAGAAAGCTTCCGATCGAAGTTCCATCGAACTCTCATTACACCGAGATGGCGCAATGAAAATTGAATTGCGAACGGGATACTCGTTCGGCACGGCTACTTCGACGGCCCACGGATATTTCCGTGTGAACTTTACTGTTTTAATATAACCGGGCACGAGCGATACTTTTCGATACGATACTATCAGCTGCAACGATCCACCAGACCGATCGGAGACACCACGAATCGCTCATTATTGCAAATGAGTGTTAAGAAATGCACACTAGCACTTCTAATAGAAAACTGTTCTGTATTATACGATGCGGGAGGTAGCTCTTTACTGCTGGATTCCGTTAATTATTATTTTAATAAACAAGAAAAAATATTAATATTAAAATAGTATTATTATTTTAATATACAAGATAAACATTGTCGGCATCGATTGTTAGAAATAGAAACCAAACTGAATGTTATTTCTTCCCTTAATGATTTTAATAGAGGAGAAATCTTACATTAACATCTTCAATTTTTATAATTTTCCAACAATTTTGAAATTCATCAACTCAATTTTCCTATAAATGCATAAAGATCTGTAGTCTGTATATTGTAGACGGAGCCCTTTTACATAAGTGTTTATAATAAAAAGAAAAGAGAAAGACAAAAGACTACTCGTGTAATTACAAAGAAGGGACGTGCACAAAAACTAATGGTACAAACGATATGGTATTATCCTAATATGGTAAAAATCATTAACATTATAGATAGTGCTTGAGTCTGCAATAATGCGATTGATTGGATGAATTAATCCATAAGTGGATCTTGCTTGAAGTGTTTGAAATTCAGAATTCCGCATACACGTTCATGTACATAGAAATTGATTTGCGCGAGTAGAGAGGGACAATCGATATGATCATTAATGAAATTAAAAATAAATCTCTTGTCGGATACTATTCTTCGAGCAGACAATGTTTCTAGGCTCATTGTGATTAATATCGACGAATCTAACATAAACCTGAGAAAATTGTGCTGCACTCACTCGAGCATGATTTCGTAATTAAAGCATTTCGGAGACAATATATTGTAAGACAATCATTTCTATATTGTAATTTAGCAGAGTATGCAGTAGTCTAAGACAGTCGAACGAAATGTGTACGTATCCGAGATCATTGATTCACATTCGACAACGAACAATAGGTTTAATAATTAATTAGTTTATCGATCGTAATTTATCTTTCGTATATTATGAATTTTATTCTCGGCGCCACGGTTCGATCATTTTTCTAAACAACAAATAGCTATTTTGTAGGAATACTAAACGATGGATTCGGATAACAATAGGTTTATTGTAACTCATGTTTGAGGGAGCGGTACGCTAGGTTCTATTGAATCGCCCGATTCAAAGATAATGTAGTAGATTAATTCTATACACTTCGTTGTCTAAAGTCCTAGTGAATCGCGACTGTGCTACATCGCAGACCGAAATAGCTGGTCGGTTCTAGAGCGGCGATGTTTGTGGAAAAAGTCGCGACTTTCGAAAGCAGTAAATTTCAGAATATGGCTCCCGTTCCCATTAAATCGACGGACATATCGCAGGTGCGTTTCTCGAAGGATGGAACGCGTCATTAGCAGACAACAATCTCCCAGGAGTTGCTACCCAAGCGATAACAAGAGGAAACCGCAATAGTTGTTGGGCACGCGCCGGAACAGCTCGAAGTGATTCGCTGAGCGTCGAACACTTCTGATCGTTATTCCTCCACGTCAGATAAAAAGCACGACGAGAAACAAGGAGATAGAGAGAGAGAGAGAGAGAGAGAGAGAGGAAGAGTCGGTCGATCGATTTCGCGTACAATTAATCCCGACAAACCGTGGATTCTAATTGTCGGGTGGAATGATCTTGGATTCTGCCCTGTTAAATTCGCTGTGAAAGCGTTAATCCGATTACGAATCAGTCGGCGATTTGCGGCTGACTTGCACAGCCGAACGCCGAGTGGCATTACGGCAATCATTATAATAATAATAATAATAATAATAATATTTGCTCGGACTGTTTAAAACCGCGCTCATCGCCGCGCCGACAAGACTTAATCGCTCCTAATGCGTCCCGCTAATTTAGATCGCGAGCAATCCAGATCGCAGGGCTTTGTAACGGTCTGGTTTCTCAGTTCGTTGACGGGAAACAGTTGTGTGATTTTAACATTTCGTTGCTCCGACGAGAGACCAAGTTTCTGGGTAGTTTTACAGTTTACGAGATCGCAGAGGAAAAATTCTGTCCGCACCAGAGATCCTTTGTATCTATCATTTTTACAGCATTAATGTCTCCCAGTGGCCGGTTTTCTTTATTTCTGTTGTGGCACACGGGTTCGCCAAGTTCTGTAAATAAATAACTGGCGGGGTAGACACGAGCGTTCCGCGTTTGGGGATGCACGTGAATTCCGTGGAATGAAAATACAGTCGGGCTAGCCGGACACCGCGCTGCGAAGTTTCCGTTAATGGAGGCCCTCGCTCGACAAATTGATATTACGTTGAAGCGGCAAGAACATAGTGCACTTGCCAAAAGGCCATCGAAACTTCCGATATTTGAGCGAGAGACCGCGTCGCGCCGCGTTTATTTATTCAGTCGTGGCCGTGGCTCTCGCAGTTTGCCCTGGAGCATCGAGACCCGGCGCCTGGGAACGGGCATCGAAACAGAAAATTAACGAAGCCTCGGCTTAAGCCTGTCACCGCGACGATATTCAATCGTATTCGACGAGAGCGAGGCGGAAAGAGATAAAGGGTCTCTTTCTATTCGACGGTAAATTTATTTCCGATAAGACGAAGAAACTTCTGGGAAAGGAGAGCAACCCGTTGCAAAGTGGGACGATCCGAAAGTAAACGATTTTGCCGAGACTCGTTCCGGATGCTGGGAGGGGCCAAACACCTTCGAGAAGCGTTACGACCAAGTGTGTGTATCGAATCCAGCCGACTACCACCGAGAGATCGTTCCGATCCGACGAAACGACGAAGCGACGCGATGCGACGCGCTCTACACATCAATTACAATGAGCCGCTTCTCGGATCGGCGAGGAGAGCGGGGAACGATCCACTTAGTTTTCTCGTTTCGAGAGAACAATATCGTCCCTTGGATGGGACTCTCCGAAGAGAGCGTCGTGACCGAAATTATTCACGCCGAAGAAATTACAACGAAAGAACCGAGAGGGAAACTGGGGAAAAAATCCAGACGGGGAGTCGATTCGATGTTTTTCTGGGAATTCGTCTCCAGTAGAGATTTCTCCGAGGAAACGCTGGAGGAGATATTTAAGCACTTGGTTTTTCGACACTGGTTCGGAAATCTCTCGCCTACTCGCGGCTATCCGTGCCCTGGGAGAAACGAAACGCCTACTTTGGGCAGTTCTAGACGCAAATGGCAAGAAAACCACGCCCATTCAAGATACTTTATGCAGGCCGACCTTTGAAACCACGCCCACTTGAAACGTTCAAGATGAAGAGAGTAAGATAAATAATTTTCGACCGGCTCGTTTTTGGCCCCGAGGGCGATTCAGACGTTCCCAGGGCAAAGAGTGGTTGTCGTTCGTGGCCGGAGAGCTGGGTCGATGGAACGTTAACGTCCGAGCGTCCTGAATTCCGTCGCGGGACCCACCGGCCGGCGATATTTTTACCGGAACGGTGCAACGATCTCGAATTATTTGAGAACGGCAGATCCATCGATTCGGTTCTTATTTTACCAGCTCGACGTTGCTCGTTTTCTCGGTCCACGATTTCGGTCCGGGGAGTGAAATATTTTATCCTCCAGACGTACCGAAAACTTGTTGAAGCTGAGTTACACGCGACACCGGATCTCGCTGGAAGCTGATAAAATCGTCCAGAGGCGCCGCACCGCGCCACGACGCCCCAAGATATAAAACGGCGTCGTTCGGACCGCCTTTCGAGAACTCCCGCGAAGACTTTGAAACGACGCGATAAGGCAGATAAGAGGAACTCGAAGTGAATGGGAAGCAGCCCGCCTACAGCCCGGGCTCCTCCCCCGAGGATCAAACGGATGAATTACATTTTTCGCGCGGACCAGATGGAAACGACACCGATAAAACACGTCCCGGACGACTGACGTCTCTCTCTCTCTCTCTCCATCTCTCTCTATCTCTGTTCCACCTTATTCGTAATTTCTCCCTCGAACGGAAGAAACTTTCCCTCTCCGTCGATCCGTCCCTCTCCCCGAAACGTCGCCAAATCTATTCCACCAAGCAAACACACTATCGCGTTTCGTTTACCTTGTTCATTTGCCAATTAACCCTTCTCCTCGCGCCCATAACACGCCGAATAAAGATCATGTTTCTATAGCCCATTATAATCCCCGAGAGATTCCTTCGAAGAGCGGCTGGAAGTGCTGCTGAAGTTGCAAGACGTTATCGCGCTTCGAAAGAATGGCTCACCAACCCTTCCATACACTTTCTTCATAATTTTGATGGTTATATTCTCAGCCGCGTACACTTAGCGAACAAACTTTAATCTTTCTCATTGGCTTTCTGAAAATTCGCAGAACAAAAAGGGTTACCGTGTCGAGTCGACGAAACTCGTCGGAAATTTCTTCGCGCAAAGGTCGGCAGTCATTAAAAAAAGTACACACTCGATAAAAGCAGACGATTACAAGAGGGAACGTCTAAACGTACTAGCAGCCGAACGTTAATTACTGAATATTCCGTACCGACGTGGAACCGTTGCGAATGCAAATTGGTACAAGCCCAGCGTAAGCTAACATACAGCAAACAATAATAACAGAGGCGAAACGTCACGCTTTCGTTCACCGGAGAGGCAGAAGGAAACGAAAGGGAATCGCGAGCGAAGGGGAGAAGGGGACAGAGCGGGATTAATTTGCGTCTGGAGTTTTTGCGCCGGCTCTGTTTTCGTCGCGCGTTCCCGTTGTTTTTTTTCGAGCTATTCGTCGGGACGAAGAACAGTTTCTTCGGCGACGATAAAGACGTTGATGCCGTTATTAATGGTCGGATCGATGGGGCCGCGGAGACAGCGATCCGCGCGAGAGAACGCTTCCGAGTAAAAGGCGGCGGAGTGCACAGAGGGAGAGTAGAGTGTAGTGGAGAGTAGAAGAGGAGCAGGGAAAAGAAACGATCGCATGCAACGGTAAACGGTGGATGCAGGTTGCGCCAGCTCGCGTATGACCCGAGGTGCACCTTGCAGGCAGGAGACGTTGGCATATCGACCAATGCCCCGCTCGCTCTCTCTGACCTCCATCCGGCCCGCGCCGGTGCCCATAGTCATTTGTTTCGTGTATTTTCGGCCGGAACTGCCATTGCCCGTAATAGAAACGGAAATGCAATTAACCGCGGACACGATTCCGTTCATCGACTCGAAGCGGACAGTCTCCTCGCGTTCTGGAACAATGCGCGGCTCTCCGATTCTATCTTCTTTTTTTCTTTAAGAGGCAAGGGGCACCACGTCTGATAACTAGACAGTAACTAGAATCTTACTAGATTTTGTATCGGAACATGGGTTTGCGAGTTGTCGCTTTTTTACCTTATACGAGCATATTTTGAGCTGCACAAGGGTTCATTTGATAGACGAAGGTTAACTGCACCACGCTGCGCCCCATCATATCAGTCAAAAATGTCTATTTGTGACAGAAAAATAAGCCCAAAGGAGAGCAAACATCGAGAAAAACACCAGCAGATTCCGATGTATTTTTCTGTCACAAATAGACATTTTTGACTGATATGAACCCTTGTGCAGCTCAAAATATGCTCGTATAAGGTAAAAAAGCGGCAGCCCGTGATTGCATTCAATTTCCCCATATTCCATTCATGATGCCAGAGTCTAAAGCAAGTCTAGAGCCAATTTTAGTTCAGCTAGTTAGACTCGCAACAATAAAAATATATTGGGCTTGATTAATGTCTTTTAATAAAGACATTAATAAAAAAAAGGGAAAAACGTGGAATCATAGCAAAATTGAAACGTTAGTCTGATACATGTGTATGTTTATCAGTGTTACCACAAAAAAAAACTTTCTCCGCGCAGACGTTGGTAATACGGATAAATACTATAGAATAGGTATGTCACGTGGTGCCCCTTGCCTCTTAACCCTCGTACGTTCCTTAGGGTGAAAATTCACCCATTTACTATCTTCACATGCTTATAACATCCTATTCGATCTCACAGGAAAATTATCCAGAAATGATCACGACTCGTTGCCCTGTCAAAAGAGAAACGACATTCAAGTTATCTCCAACACTTTTCCCCTTACAATTCAATTACCTAAAACACTTTTAATTTACTCTTTGATTTTCTCTACTATTCTATTCCTTCCGCACGTGCGATTATCTTCTATCTTGATCGATCTCTACTATATCGATCTTACATTAAAGAAATATATTTTCTTTATATACTGTAAAATGATTGGTTCCTCTTTATCTGTATTGCGAGACGTATTTCTCTAAGATGAGACGTGATAAATGAAGCAAAGTTTCTTAGTTTACAGTGCCGGATCTAACGGTAAGCGGACTAAGCGGCTCCGTGGTGCCCCGGGATACCATAGGGTCCCGAATTTTAAAGAAATTTGTCTAATGTGTAACGGTATGAGATTTTCCATTATCTTTCGTTTTTGTTAATAAGCTTAGGAGAGCTTCCTTGCTACTTCTATTTGTAACTTGAGTTTGAGGGCCCCAATTTTCTTTTTGACTTGAGCCGCCACTGTTAGTTTAAAGTGTGAAGCAAAAATGGGTGAGACAGTATCATAGAAGCTTTTATGCAATTATTTCTGAGGAGCGTACGAGGATTAAGAACAGCAGGGAAATGCATTTTATGAACATCCCCTCTCCGATGATGGTCGAGGGGATAGCGTGGGGCTCTTCCATCCGAAATAAAACTAAGGATAGGACGTATCCGCTAAAACCTCGCTGTCCCAGGAGCCGAAAGAGCCCTGAACTATCATTTCCCCTAGCCTAAGATGTTGTCCCCTGACCCGTTTTTCGCATTCTACGAGGACAATTTCTTCGGCTCCTGACCACGCCTGTTCTTGGCTTCATTCTCTCCGATTTTCTATTTGATTGATCTCAAACCCGTCTGAATCGTCCAGGCTCAAGCACACGAAGAATCGAAGCACGCGAAAAGATCTGAAATACTAAAAATACCGAAATCGTCGCAGAGGTCACGCCTACCTGGAAATTCTGAAAAGGTCGATTCCTGTGTTTTCTTCGGACAATGCTAAAAGTGCACCCCGAAAGCTCCAACTTGGTCCGACCAAGATTGACGAAGCTATTTTAGTTGGAGCTGTACTATCGAGGTAGGTTTGCGAGCGAGACTGAATTACTGGAAAGGTGCGTTGGCGGTTCTATTTCGAATAACGACGGAAGTTTTAATCCCCTGAAAATCGCTGTGCAGCTCCTCTATCTATTGAACTTCGTACAAAAATTACCATAAGTGCTCCGAGATGTGCGTTTCGAAATCGGGGACACGATTTCTCGAACTTCTTTACAAAAAGAAAATGCTACAGAGAAATGTTTATCGAACTCCCAAGAGAAACATGAACGTTAATTGGAACGGCATTGTCTGACACACGGCCGAAACTGCAATCGTTAACGCCAGCCACGAGGAAACGTTCGGGAGAGAGAGAGAGAGAGATAGGATTATTAAACGAAGCAACGAAAATAAAAGCAGCCGTGCACACAACGCTGGGCGGATTGAAAATTGAAATCCGCGTTACACGGTCGCTCGGTTCACGCGTCGTTCATTTGCGAGATTGTGCGGGTTAATGAATATTTGATTGCGATCGGTGATACCGTCGCGTGAACCCGGGTCGACTTTCGTGTGGCCGTCGAAAATCGATCGAAGCAACCCCCGAAAAAGGTTTGCGATTTTTATTCTCGTCTCGGGAGATGCTCGTCCGGAAGCCTCCTAGAAGTTAGCCCCCCACTTATTCAATTAAATAATTTCATCACTTGTGCTGAATTGTGCTATGTTTGTGCTATATTGTGCTCGAATATTACAACTATAATATAAAAAATAAGATGAAAAATAAGTAAGTTGTGCTAGGTTGTGCTAAAATTGTGCTAAAGTATTACTTAAAAAAAAGTAATAAATAAAGAAGTTATAGTAAATAATCGTTTTGAACATCTAATTAACGTTTAAGTAAGTAAAAATCATCGAAACAGCATATAACCATATATTTGAGTTGTGCTAGCTTAGCACAAGTCAGCACAACTTTCAATTCCTCCAGCACAACGATATAAAGGGTAGTTTACTTTTGTACGCGGCCCTTCGTGCTACAATACTATATCATTTTATATACGATACTAATCAGTTGTGCTAGCCTAGCAGAACTCAGAGATGCGATACTATTTTTGTCAGACTGGAATTGGAATTGGAAGTTGTGCTGACTTGTGCTAAGCTAGCACAACTCAAATATATGGTTATATGCTGTTTCGATGATTTTTACTTACTTAAACGTTAATTAGATGTTCAAAACGATTATTCACTATAACTTCTTTATTTATTATTTTTTAAGTAATACTTTAGCACAATCTTAACACAACCTAGCACAACTTAGCACAATTGAGAAAATTGAAAAAATTTAAAAGTTGGGGGGCTACTGAAAAGATCGCTTTTCTCAATTTTTCATCTTATTTTTTATATTATAGTTGTAATATTCGAGCACAATATAGCACAATTCAGCACAACTGATGAAATTATTTAATTCTACAAGTGGGGGGCTAACTTCTAGGATGCCGTCCAGAAACAAAAGCAATCGGCGTCGAACGAATCGAATGAAAATCGCCTCAGAAAAAATAGCCTCGAGTTATTCGCGGAATCCTTGGAGCCGACACGGCCGATTACCTGGACTTCCGGCAACGGCCGGACAAAAATGATAACGGGGTCGTTGCGTATCGATTCGAACAGCTCCGAACAATTATTAAGCAAACGATCGCGAAGAATGAGAGGAGCGACGTTAATTGGAGAGGAGTCTGGAATGTCTGCTTGAGATTCGGCGCGAGAATATCCACCTTCCCATCCGGCGGATATCGATTCCGATAATCAGCACACACACACGCGCGCGCCGCCCAGGCGTTTAAAGATAGGTTCGCCGCAGGAATCCTTTCATAATCGACACGGGAACAATTTGTGCTTTTTAAAGAGGTGCTGAAGTGTGGCCAGTGGGGTTTGCACTCCGATATTCCAGCAGGAAGAGTTTTTATCAAATGGAGGAGGATATTCGCTGATGATCAAAGACTGAGGTAGAACAAATTCTTTCTTCTACCGAATTAAATCTTCGAGGATCACAAGATCTTCTAGCAATTGCTTGGGAACGTATGAGGACTGAGTAAAACTGGGTTGGACATTTCTGTTATCCGGAGCAGGTGTAAGAGCATCTCGATTCCGAGTCACTGCGGCGAGTAATCGTGCGAATGAGAGTCTCGTTTTATCGGCGACACCGTCCGGGCTCATCTTTCAGCGAAAGTAGCCGTCTGTGGCTAGAAAGAAAGAGATAGAGAGAAATCAGGATCGAGTCCTGTGCGGTCGATCGACGAGACATTCGCTTTCTTCTGGCAGGTCGTGGCGTCGGCAACACTGACCGGGCAGTTTATGTAATTAGATTCTAGTAGACGGATAAGAGGTTCGACTGCAGAAATAGAGCTCTGTTCCGCCTACGACCCGCAGTATGTGTCTCGTAGTCGTCGTACAGGATGCTCTGTTACGGTGTAGCTGTGGCTGGGGTTGTACTTGTGCACACCCGTACCATACCCGTGACAAACGAGCCTGTTAATGCTCTAATTAGCGCGGACATGCGCCCTCGCGCCCTCGCTTACCCCCTCGCGCACTCGAATCCCTCCAATTCTCCCAGATTCCACGTTATCTCGTGTCTAATCACCCTGACGTTGACGTAAAACAACGTCCGACCACTTGCACTGTCGCGGACAACCCGACAGCATGGTTTCTCAATCATTTCGGGCCTCGTCGTCTCCCTATTCCAACTTCTATCTCCATGTTCTTCACCTCTTCTGTCCCTTCTCGTGTGGCACACCGTTGAAACCTTTAACAATTTCATTCCTATAGCAAACAATCGGCAATACTGCAAACGTGCAAAACAAATCTCAGATGTGCCAAACAATTTTCTGCGATAAAGCTTGTACGGGTTTTGCGCCGAGCTATTCGATTAGCCATGGAATCGTAGAACGCACGGGATTATTACGGATTGAAAATGAGCCGTTTTTCGGTGGAGCGTAGCAAAACGGCAAAGGGACTAAGGAAATGAGCGAGGCGTTACTCGCGACGGATTTGCTCGCAGTAAATCGAACAACGCCGAGCATCCAGCTACCCCGCGTCTAGCAAATAAACACCGCCAGCTGCTGTAGCTGCATCGGATTTCCATTTATACATGATAAATAAGGGTTCGCGCGAGAGAGCGCCGCTGCGCTTTGAATCCGATTTCAAATTCGTCGACGAGGCTGCGAAGGAGAATCACGAAGATATTTAACGCGGCCCGTGCCACGAGTGAACCGTGGAAACGCGAGAACGACCTGTGGAGCGCTGCTCCGGCGTCGTTTCAATCGAGAGCTAGTAAATCACGCCTACTTATATTACTCGACGTTGAATCCACGCCCATTTAGAGCGTCTGAAACGATCGGAGCGAGTGGAATAGCCTTTCAAAGAAAGTTCACTGCTTCTACATTAATCCAGGCTAGGCTCGAATGCAAATTCTTGAGAGCTACCAAGCCACACCCACTCAGGACTCTCTGCACGCTTGGAGCAAGCCAGATCATTCTTTTTCAAGGCTCACACTTGATTTAAAACGATTCAGATTTGTCTTGGTCGCCCCAGAGCAGACATGAACACAAATCGTGTTCGATGGGGCGTTGTTCCGACTGCGCGTAAAAATCGAGGGCCTGGAAGCCACGCCTACTCGGCTCGCTCGTCGCGTAGATTTACTCTTATCGTGTCGAGGTGTCGTGGAAGCGTTCCGGTATAGATAGGAGACCGCCGACGGCTTTGTTCGCGCAAGTTGGACGATCGAAGTGTCTCTTTCGTAGCGGCAAACGAAATTCACCGCTTCCGCGTGACGGAAGGCGTTCTCGAACGACGACCCCACTCCGAGGAATCTTGTCACGGACGATCGGGTGCAATCGTTTCCAGCTAATTCTCTTTGCACGGCGAACGTGTTTCGTGAACGGGTCGCGTCGGAGCCGTAAACGAGAACAAACGCGCGAGGCTCTCGGCAAGAACGCGAAACTAAGCAATTTCGTGGCTCGCCGTGCCACCCGAAATATGTCTTTGGCCGCTCACGCTCCGCGAAAGAATTATTTTCCAAGTTGAAAAACACACACCTGTCTTGCACGGAGTATTACGTTCTCCCCGTGACGAATGTACGTATCTCGTGGCTGCCGTAGCTGCCCCTCGGGCTTTCTTCCACGTTCTATACGTCACGTCGAAGCTCGGGGCTCGTAAAAAATTCCAAAGGAGTTCGCAAACCAGGAGAACGCGTCCGCTCCGACGGATTTCCGAATTCCCGCCGTGCAAACTCGTGTCCCGGATTCGCCGACCGCCCGTGCCCGTATATCGCGCCTCGTTTTCATCCGCCCCCGTGATTTCTGCCCTCGGCGCGTCTACTTTTCGAGGGAACACCCGTCGCTACACCGTTTATCAGCGCCGCTCGATATCCGCGGACCTTTTGTACCGCGGAAGCTCCGCGTCGGACAGGTTTATCCGTTGAAACTGATGACTGAACGCATTCATATGTGAAACAAAAATCATACAGGGCTTTGTGGTCCCCAACGAGATCTAACTGATCGTGTGACTAACAATGGCTTCTGAACATAGGTTGCCCTATAGGGCACCAATGCCACACCTCTTGGGGGTCTGTACATGGAGAGTGACCAGACCACGCCTATTCGGGGAATTCTAGATATGAAAGAAAGGAATCCACGCCTACCAGGAGCATTCTATGTAAGAACTACACGGAAGCCACGCTCGTTCATGTTTCTCTAAGTAAAAGGAGCTCTTTCGCCAGGATGATATTTAACTGCATTGAAAGAAGCTCGGCTCCTAAGTCTTTCTCGATACAGCCCCACCTACGCGAAGATCTCTGTATAGAAAGCAAACAAGCCACGCCCACTCGGGGCAGTGTACACATAGGGAGGCAGCAAAATACTGCTATTCAAAGGCAAAACAAGATCGTCTTCGGAAGATCAGGAGCATCGAAAACTGTCGGTTACATTTTTGATCCATTTTCCACGAGACGAATGAACGGGGCTGACAGATTGATCGATGAGATGCGAAGACGATCTCATGGGGAAGAAGTTGATGATGGTTCGTCGCGTGCACACGGCTGCTCCCCGTTCGTTTGCATCGACGAGCGTTGGCGTCGCGCGTCATCCTCGATCGAACGGGTAACAATAATGGGTCGCAGAGGGATTTCCGGTATCCCCGAATTAATTAGTCGACGCGTACCGGCATATATTGTGTCGGCGTGGCGCGGCGGTGTCGTGGGCCGACGAGGCCACTTAAATATCTAAGGCGGCTCGCCTACTCGCCTGCAACGCCTACCTGGGCTGCAACGATGCACGCCAGGGTGCATCGAATGCCTGCCGTCGTATTAATCCGCAGCGTCTCGTAACGTGCTGTATAATCCGGCCGTTGCGAGTGCGAATGTGTGCAAGCGGATCGACCTAGCGGTAGACGCGACGCGACGGCTAGATGCTACGCCTAGATGCACCGGCTAGATGCAACGGTAGATGCAATCCGGCGGCCAACGCGGAATTTCATCGTGGCACGCACGTCGCGCGTCTCTCGGCCTGCGTGTACACTACCGGCCAAAACCTTCGAACCACTTGTCGATCCTCGGAATAATTATGCAACAACGATCGCTGAACACATCGCATTTTTATCGCTGTGAAACCTAGAGGAAATTCGCTTCCTGAAATTTCCTACGATACAATGATTTTATTCACGAATGCTACACTGTGTCAACAGGAGAACAGATTTAATTTCACGCGCATAATGAAAGGAAGAATGAGTTTAATCAATATTTTACCACTTCGTGGAATGAGTAGCGCGTGTAGCAATCGTTAGTAATTGAACAAGATAATTCCGAGATATGTTCTATCATGCATATAATGCTTATATGGATAACGCGTATCCTGCTGATGAATTAACGCCATTGAGTTGCAAAGGACGATACAGAGTATCCGAACCAAACAGGGGTGATATAGATTCCACGCTGGGAAATTTTTCACTTACATTGGTCGACACATTGGACACACTTGTGGTGTTGGGAGATTTAGAAGAATTTGAGTATAACAAAATGGCTTGTGATTTTTTAATTTGGGTGTTAGTTATGTTCGGATGCAGCATACAAGCGTTGTTAGTTGCGTCTAAAGATGATCCGTTGGAATATATGAGCAAGCAAAAACGTGATGCATTAAAAGAGGCGTCCCGAGATATGTTCTATCATGCAACAAGATAATTCCGCTCGTAGAAACCCACGGCGGTCCAGCTACGATTACTAATGGCGTTCCCGTAGACTCGTAGAGCTTATGAACATACATCTTTTTACCGATAACGTGTATAACACGGTCCGTTAGAAACGCCGTTGCACCGACGCACGCGTGCTCGAGGTGTAATTGCACGTTGCACCTGAGCGCAACGATTCTCGACGCCTGTCTAATATTCTTCGTGATCTATTTTCTCCCTCCCCTCCGATTCTTGGATCGTCGGTACCACTGGTTCGATTCCCGATGCGATGAATCACGTATATCGGGCGCCTCGGAGAGCGCAGCGCCGCGGCTGCACCGGTGAGAACGAGTACGCAAACGTATCGGGTTTGACCAGCTGTATGCGGGATTAGTATATCGACCAATGTCAGCCGACCGTTGACCGACGTCGCCCCGTGCCCGCAGATAGACAATAAACCTGCATATGTACCTCTGCCATGCATTATGCATGCGCAGCTATCGCGAGTCTTGCACTCGCCGTCGATCGCGTGAAAAGCGAAATAACCCTTCCCACGATTTATTGTCGTCTCATGCTTTTTCCGAGCTCGTTTTCCACGCGTTAGAACAACAATATATTCATTCTCCACCTCGGTTCGCAAATAAATCGGAAAATACCACGGAAAACTGCGGACCCACGCGCGAACAACGGGTGACCGGTTCCTGGTATTTTTTTTACTTTAGAATTACTGAAATTATAGTGATGCTCTCGTTGGTACTGATTATACACCTATTATAACAGTTCTCTGAATCTCGATCGACAATTGTTTGAAACTACAATTAATGTTAACGGCGCACTGGTTCGATCCATTGGAACATAAGCAAATTTGCAAAAATATCACATGAAATTTAATTCAACGTTTCGGTCTCAATCTAGACCATTTTCAAGAATAGAAAATTTCATTATTGCGTCTGTAAGAATTAACTATTTTGTATAAATTATAGAACAGTTAGGCAAACGTATTTTCACATAAATAGAGAATAAAAAAGGATTTGGACTCAAAAATGTGTAAAGACTCACATGCTTATAAGAAAAGGTATTAATTTAATTTGTTCGGAGAAAGATTCGGGACAAAAACAAAATTCTCAAAGTGGAAAGCGCGGTGCTCTACTCGAGACCAGTGTCGCGAAATGGGTGTCGGACATCGTAATATAGTAAAAGCGTCCGTCTTTCGCTGGCACGCGTCTTGTCGTTGCGTTAATGGATCGTCGACGACATTCAGAAAACATGAACACCGTCGTAAACGAGAGTCTCCGGGTGTCTCCATAAAGAATTCCCCGTGCAACGCGCGAGTCTCTCGTTAATGTCCCGTAAACTCGCCTCCTTCGTTCAACTTGTAAGATAGGTCGCGTCGCTTCGAACCGTCCGCGGACCTTTTTCAGACTAGTACGTCGACCAAATCCATTAGCTTCCGTTGAGAAGAGGCAGACGAGACCAACCCCGACACACAGCGAGGATAACGAAGATAAGGGAGGCCGTTGAAAACTCAGAGAATCCGTGGTAGCGAGAGTAACATCGCAGCAAACGTTATCTTCCTCGATTAAGACGTCCCTCGGAAAACTCTCTACAATTCCTGACAGTTTAACCCTTTGCCACCTGTCTGCCCTGAGGCATGTCCTAAAGCTAGCTGACAAAGGTCCTTCTGAAGGCTCAAAAGATCGCTCTGATAATTTCCGAGCAGAAACCAAGGCGATGTTTATTCTAGAGCACCACGCGTTTCTACGTTAAGGGTTGTTCAGACTATTTGTCGACTCTTGTTGCCTTATTCCACGCATGAAAAACGTACCGCTTCAGGCGAAATTTTGATCGCTTTATGTGGAGCGTTAGTCGCTGCTTCGAGGATAAACACGGTGTAGTTGCCGGTGGATGATCAGGGAAAAGTTCTCGCGTGGAAAGCGTTAAATATTATCAGGATAAGGAAACTGGCTGTATCCTGTCGGCGCTTCCGATCGCTCAGAACGAACAGTTTCGAACTTCCTCGGATCCGGCGCGCAATAATCGCTTGCGAGGAAACGTTTCGGACTTGCTTGGCTCGGGGCCAAAGAATTAACGTTCGAACTGTTATATTGGGTCTATAACTTAAAAACCGGAAATTTGAACGTTTATTAAAGAAAATCTTGTATAATTCTGTTATTCAAAGTATTGTCCATCGAAAGTTACAACATTTCCCCATCTTTCTGGCAATTTGCCATCCCAAAACAAACCGATCATCTTTTGAATCAAAGAACGAATCGAGCCAATTTTTGATGCCTTGGACTGAAGTGAAGCGTATTCCGGAAAGTGTAGATATATATAATAATAAAGTATAATAAACACAACGGAGTCTGTGGAATTAATTAGGCTGTCTTCGATTAAATCGCACAATTATGGATGTCGCGTACGTGTGACGGCGAACCTATTAAATGCGAGCTGGTTTCGGCAAGCAGGGCATTAATTATCCGGGATATTTTTCCAATTTTCGAATAATATTGAACGGGACAGCTCGCGCATTTCGCGACGCTGCTATACGGTCCTTTACATTACGATACATTACGCTAACGGGTAATCGTCCCGATATTTCAGGGAGGCGCACGTGTCATTTGCATTCCGATCTAATTACCATTCGATTTGCCGGCGAGCGTGTTCCCGGCTCCCGCGGCGATGCCATCTGCACCCGTCATTGCGCGCGCGCGCGTGCCATAAGCGCCGCGAAATACGGCTCTCCTCTCCGACGAGCCGTAAAAGAAAACTCGCCCGTTAAAGAAGTCCACTCGAGACCCTCTGCTCCATCTTCTCTCGATTATTCTTCAGTATTAAACTCCGCCGTAAAACTATTTCGACCGTAAACCAACAAGTCGAAGAGCACCGTAGCCGTTCTACGAATACACTGTCCAACACCAAAAATGTTTCCACATAACTGCTGGCTGGGTCTTATAAAATTTCTTCTTTTACACGCACAATTTAAACATCCTCAAAGACAAGTACTGTTTTCCTCTTTGTATTAGTTCCTTCTTATGTAAACCTGATATAAAAGGTCTGAAAATAATTTATAATTTCCTTAAACAATGCTCCATTAGAATTTAGAAACAATGTAAACCTGTTTAATGTAAGCCAAATGTAATAATACTGTACTTGCTATATAAACCACTTGGTTTAAAGCAATAAATAAACAATTTAAACAATCATAACGTATTAATAATGAATTACACTGGATTCGGGAAAGTCTACAGAATCTTTTGCCGAACAATACAATTCAATATCGTTTATAATAACATCGCAATATTTGTTTAAAGTTGAAAGATACGTTTTTCTTTTTCAATGTAATGTTTCTTGTGCGTGTAGGAGAAAAATTAAGGGTTGATTCGGAATCAATTCCATAAGATCCACCCAATAGTTATTTGGAAACATGAAAAAAATTGAAATTTCTTGAACAGTATACGCATGAAAATTCAAGTAACACCGAGCGCCAAGGATTACAGACACAAAACGCAGTTCGGCTCTGCGGAATTCCGCTAAGTTGAAGATAAAACAGTCCTTGAATTCTCCATCGGAATCCCGCCGTTTTAAATTTCAAATGGCCTTCGACTCCCGCAGTCTTGTCCATTCGGTTTATGGAAGTTTAATCAGCAAAATATCGATGATTGATCGATGGGTGTAATGGGGATAAGGAAGCCAAGAATTCCAGGTGAAAATATCTCGTTGAGGAGTCCGCGAGAAGAAATCATAAGGGTGGAGCACGTTCGAGGGATCCGTAACGAGCGATTCTCGAGGGAAAATGAAGAAGGAAGGCGGCGCGCGAAGAAGAAAGATGCTCCACCGAACTCGCCTGCTTCTTCGACTAATACGGACTGATTTACAGGCGGCCCGTAAAATCCCGACAGCTTATTGGGAAAGCCGTTCTCGGATCCGAAACCTCCATTAAAACGTTCATCGGCTTTATACCTTTTCCAAGCGGCAGCCGGCGGCCGTTTAATAATCGACGTCGAGCGTGTCGACGGAAAAATTCGAGCAACGTCGAACACTCCGACTGAAAATATCTAGTCGGACGCGCGTTGCATTGTCTCCGCTTTCCACGATCCTTTCGCGCGTTGCGCTCTGAGGCGGTCGCGTTTCAGTCTCGCGGTTAGGGAACAAATAAAAAAAAAGAAACAGGAAAAATGAAGTTGAACGTTAAAGAGAATGTGTCGCTGCACGTGTGCATCAGCGTCGCACTATGGGGTACTTGACCGATCTAGCTGGCCAAAAGTCGATTTTGTCAAACTCATCCCAGGTAAAAATGAGTTGTTACCTGAAAAAGTTAAATAGTGGAGGGTCAATAAATTTCCGTACGGAGGTGTAATCACTTGAAGTTTAGTCATTTAGTACAGTGCTTGTACCTTTCGCCGTGTCGTCCGCATTAGCAACGTGCGAAGTGAAATATTTTTTGTCACGAAAGCTATTTTAAGAAAACCGATGATGGACAGTGTTGTAGCAGGTAAGTGTGTGTACTTTACAAAATTGCAATCAGATGTGTATTTAAATAATTAAAATAACGGTTACCGAAAAAAGTCAATTTGAAGGCAGTTTTAATCTCGAAGTTCATACATTTGGAAGGAATTAGTTGTGCTTCCGGGTCCGTCCCGGTAATGTTTGTTTAACCACTGTAAAGTGGAAGGTATCAGCTTTATTTTCGCCTAAAAAAAGTTGCAGAAGTTTGCAGATGCACAAGTTATCGTTACGTCTAATTTTTGCCGCAAAAATGAAATTGCAAGCGTATTATTATTTATTATTATTATTTAGTCGTATTATTGGTTATTATATATTATATTATATTTGTTGTTATTTTTATTGTTTATATTGTAGTAATGCGCGTGTATTGTTAAATTAGTTAAAAATAATATTTTCAATAAAAATGGTTAATTTTTATTTTTTTATAATTTATTTTTAAGAAAAAATACTATAAATAAGTTAGTAGGTACATTTTAAACACGTTAAGCAGAAAAAATAATTTTGGCCAGCTAGATCGGCCAAGTACCCCATAGTGCGACGTTTCGTTTCAGAGCGACGAAACGAAACGTTTCAGAGCGAAACTCCGGGATGCATTAAAGGGTCGAGCCTACCACGGTGCTCTATCAGAATTTTTAACAAGCTAGCGAGTAACCCTTTATAAATAAAATTAATAGCGTTCTCTAGAACATGTATCCGGCAAATTCCGGTAATTTTTCCTATCGTTTCTCCCCGATCGTTGTCGCTCGGGGCCCGGATTATTGGCTATAAAAAATTCCAGCGGTTCTGAAAAATTAATTCGCGATACATAGAAGCACGGTTGCAAGCATGTAGATCGATATGTTGGTCGAAAAACTCGTTCGTTTTTCGCGGGTGCGATGAAACCTGGATCCGGTCGATGGAAAAACTCTCCGTTGGCTACTTTCCCGGTTAAACAGGCTCGCAATTCCAGGAATAACACGAAAGTGGGGAATATTTTGATGACCTATTGTACCGTGGGGAATTCTCGACGCTCGGAAATCGAAGACTCCAAAGCAGGCACGACCCCGCGAGCGAAATTGAAAGGCTCCGTGCCGCGAGAGGGTTGCGACCGTCTCGCCCCCGCGAATTTATCGACTATCTAGCAAAGCGACCCGCTACGAATACTTTTGCCTCAGCCTCTCCAATCTCCTCGGAGAATACGGTTGCTCTCCCGGCGAATTCGATCCCGTTGAATTCGTTTAACAACCGCTTCTTGCTCGGTACCGCGGCAAACGGTTTAATTACAACGGCCGCCGACCAACTTGCCGAAACTCCTCTCGCCGAACCTCCGCTCGGATATTAATGTATTCCCATTGGAGTATCCGCGACAAACGATCGCGAGTCCCTGCACACCGCAGACGATCTTCTTGACCGCATCGAGGAAAAGGGACTAGCTCTTCCGAGCCAGCCTCAAATAAATCCACTACCGACTTCAAAGAGCTACGCGTACCCGAGCGGACTTAACTAATTTTTTGCGCGGTTAACATCGTGTTTCACCGGAAAGAGAGAACGTCCTGCTTTGCGGCCGGACTTCCAGGAAATGTCTCCTCGAAGAACGGGAATGTGCGATCGATGAGACAGCCATTTTCCTGGACAAGGGTCCTTCAAAATCGAGGATGACGGAATTAAAAATTCCTGACTCTACTCGTGGAAAATGTTCTACTTAAAGTAGACGAATGAACCGAGGTACTTGGCACAGTGAAATTGGAGAATATCGATTCCTCGTTAAACGACAGCGAGCTGTAGCGGATCGAGCTACGAGAGCGGAGTTCTTCGAGAGCAGATGAACTTCTTATTTTTTGCGGGATAAAGCTAAGCTGCAAATCGAGAAATAACTGATCCGTGGTGTTGGCGATCACGGCGACTCGAGAACATCCGTAAAAAATTTCACGCAGATGCCTCTTCGAGATTTTCCAACGATCTGGAAGGAGGCAGGTCGGGGGATCCGGTCGCTCGAGCGAATTTAATCGAATGAACTTCTGGAGGGAAACTTCCGGCTTTAATTGCGCGGCGACTATCGGGCGAAATTGAGCGGAGACACAAAAGAAAACCCGGCGGGAGCCTCCCGGGGGCGAAAAAAGAAAAACAAAGACGCCTTTCTCGAGATCTTCGAGCGAGATAATAATCGCGAGTGTCGTCGGGGAAAACGGAGGATCGGTCGCGAGTCTGTTCCAAACGAGAACCGATTAAAATCACGCGGCTTATCGATGCGACCGGAAAATGGCAATAAATTTTTGCATTACGCTGATCGAAACGAGGGAAGAGTGGCGGAAATATAATTCGTCGGGTTGAAAAAATCTCATCGAACGTATTAATTTATATTCCATTTAGCCGGTTTTATCGTCTACAAAAACAAATTTGACGTGCTCGGCGGGGGAAAAAAGCGGAAAAGCGTCGGTTTATTGAAAAGTGGCGGGGTCGGCGAAATGGCTAGGGGTGGCAGGGTTATGTAAACGCGGGATAACCAGGAAATAAATGTGAATAAAATTCACACGATGATCACTTTAATCGTCCCGGGAGAGCCGATTACCGTAAAGTTCAATTCCGCTCGCAAAGCGACCGGCAGAATGCGATTCCCTCTCCCTGTATCGCGAGCCGCGAATGCATCGGCTAAAGAGCTCGCGAGAAACGTGGGCCGAAACCGCGGTTAAAGCGGATTACGAGACGCAGCGGATTCGTTTTATTTGCATTGCCGGAGGGCTTAAGTAATTACCGCGGCCGTGGAAATCTGTGCCGGTCTCTCGCGACAATTGGGAAACGGCGGATTCGATGGAATCCAACAGCTGGGAAACGGGAAAACGCGTGTTCCTTATCCGGAGACGAGCGACACGCGTCCCACGGCTCGCCTCCGATCGATTTGTACGCAATATGTTCCGGGCACGACAGGCCCGATGAAAAGCCTCGGTGTTTTGTGGGGATCCGGGTCGTCCATCGACGACCATTAATTAATCAGTGTCCGGGATGGCGAGTCTAACGACCGGACTAGCCCGAAATTCGTGACGCAGCACGGACGTGGATGTCGTGGATATCTTGTGATATCGGCTCGCATCGTTTCCGTTCGATGCCTGGAAACATCGATGATTACCGCGCGAGTCTGATAGCCGACGATCAGGCTCGACGAGAAACGCCTCGATGACAATCATCCGTCCAACGTTCCCATCGTTCGCAATCGCGCGGCCTGTCAACCGACCACGATCCTTCATCCTGCAATTTCATCCTGGCCAGTGCCAGATTAAGCCCCGTAGCAGGAGTAGCAAATGTCATTGATCGTGTCTTATTATATTATCGTGCAAAACCTAGGGACCCTGGTAACATTTGCTACGGGCCCCGCGCTAGCTTAAGAGGCAAGGGGCACCACGTGACATACCTATTCTATAGTATTTATCCGTATTACCAACGTCTGCGCGGAGAAAGTATTTTTTTGTGGTAACACTGATAAACATACATATGTATCAGTCTAACGTTTCAATTTTGCTATGATTCCACGTTTTTCCCTTTTTTTATTAATGTCTTTATTAAAAGACATCACGAAACCACGCCCACTTGAGGCACAAACACATCGATGAAGCTGTGTCTGGAGACTCTGCTTGGATAGATCAAGGATTCTGTCCTCGGAACCACATGTTCAATGAATAGAGAGTCCGAGCTTTTCACAGGCAACAATTGCTGCACAATGTCCAGTAGTTCCAATAACAAGAGCATGAAAACCACGCCTTCCTGGCAGTACAGAGAACGAGAGAGAGAGAGAGAGTTGGGGCTCTGGGAAAACCAATCTACACTTACGTGGCCATTAATTACGTTCGAGAGACTGTGTATGATCCGAGACGGATCGTGGCCGGTTACGCGTTCTCCCGTAAACCGAGTCTCGAAACCGCGTTGTTTAACTCGCGACCAACTTTCTCCCGCTTTAATTAAACGATGAACAATCGGACCGACGACTGCGCGGTCGAAAGTCCTTTGTTATCAAACCAAACGCGTTAAGTGTGCACGCCTGTGCCACGGTACAGCGGTCTCGCGAATAAATCGTCGCGCTTTACGCGGTCTGCTTGCCTCGAAACAATGCAGCGTTCTTAACCTTCTTACGGCTCGACTGCGGATCTAATGAAATGTTTAATTGCTCTCCCTCTTTCCTCGCATTCCAGCCACCTTTATCGAATTCGATCAAATCTTTTAGATGCAACGAATCAATTGGTGCGCGTGTAGTTCAATATCGAAGATGTAGTGTAAACAATTTCGTACAGAAATGAAGCGCCGTTCCTGATTTGAAAAAATGCTAATTATCATTATCAAAAATATATTCACCGAATTTAGATGGTAAACCATAGATTGTTTAAACCATCTCCAGGGTGATCTTCGCGGATACATCTTCTACTAACTCTGAAAGATTCTTCGCAGAGAAACACCAACTATTTTTTTTTGCTATGACAATTGTTATTAACAATAATAACAAATTATATAAATTTTTGCGCGTGGGAGCATCGCGGCAGTATCTCCAACTAAAATAAATCGCGATCGGTACAATCTTTCCAGAGAAACACCAACTAATATGTTCTTTTATTTACTATAGCAATAGTTATTAACAATGACAAATTCTATAAATTTTTTCTCTTGGGAGCATCGTGGCATTATGTCCAACTAAATTTCATCGCGATCGGTACATTCTTCGCAGAGAAACACCAACTAATATTTTTTTTGCTATAACAATAGTTATTAACAATAACAAATTCTATAAATTTTTGTAAGTGGGAGAATCGCGGCAGTATCTCCTACTAAATGTGAAAGGTTTCATCGCGATCGGTACATTCTTTGTTGAGCAAACGCCGAAGAAGTCGGTTAATAATAAATGAAGCATTACGTTTTTTTTTGCAATAAAGGTTGTTTTGAATGAAAAAAAATGAAAAAATTTATAACGGGACCACCCCGGGGACATACTCTACAAGATGCAAAAGGTTTCGTACCGATTGGTCCATCCATCTCGGCGTAATCGGTGAACATACATAGAAAAAAAAGCGAAAAAAAGGCACATACAGGTCGAATTGAGTAACCTCCTTATTTTTCGAAGTCGGTTAAAAATGGCAACGACCAGGGAAAGAATGGATTTTCCAACGCAAATATAATTAATCACCGAGCTCACCCGGCATCCTAAACGTCGCGTGCGAATGTCTGACGCGCCTCGAGGCGGTTTCCGAAGCCACAAACACATGGGAAACGATCGTTCGAGCCATCCTCTTGCACGAGGTATTTCACTGGTTGGCTTAGATCGAGGTAACACGCGTGCCGAAATTAGCATAAGTAAAACGAAAACCGGGCCGGAGCTCGTCGGGCGCGACGGGAATCGAATCGCGAGGCTCGCGTAATGGAAAACTTGATCGTGAACCGATTAGCTTCGGAGCGTTAATGGAAATTTCATTGATGTTGAGTCGGTCGGCGTCGACCTCCTTGCTTACCAGGACCTCGAACGTATCCCGGGATTAATTAATATAAATACTGCGTTGGCGAAATCCCGCGCAGGATTCTGCTCGAGAGACATTAACACCGGGAGCCGGACGATTTCTTTCTAATTAAGGCTTTTAATTACGGAGCTACGGTCGGCCGGCCACCGGGATTTACGGAGAAACAAAAGCTGGGTCCTAGACGTAACGAATGGCCCGGCCGAAGACGTTTCCATTAGGCAAAGCGAACGTGGGGGTCACGCTCCACGAGTGTTTGTCATGTTGCTTGACCCGGTCGATATTAATTTTGTCTGCGGCTCGTGGCGCCGCTCGATAGCACATACCTGGGCTGCTCTTTATCTTGACGGATTCAAAATTTCGGCCTTTTTCCAATGAATTATGACGTATTTGGTATGTAATTTAGTAGATTTGTACCGAGTAAGGGAGCAATCGAAATTTCAATCCTCGAGGATAAATGGTTCAGGATTGAGATACGATTGACGGCGCACAGTGGGCCGGATCGAAAAATTTCGGGACATTGGTGCATAACTTTCGAACCGTTTGAGATATTGAGATGAGG
>CM052332.1:17607183-17657790 GCA_028455615.1 Lasioglossum zephyrum | reverse complement strand
ACCGAAACGTTGAATTACATTTCATGTGATATTTTTGCAAATTTGCTTATGTTCCAATTGATCGAACCAGTGCGCCGATAACATTAATTGTAATTTAAAACAATTGTCGATCGAGATTCGGAGAACTATTGAACAAGAAGCGTATGAAGGGAAGAAGCTCGGATTTTGTAAAAAAAATGGGCAAAGTAGGTCTCCGGAGGAATTTACCCGGGGATCCGATAACAGTGTTCAGCCGTGTCCAACGAATCGTCTGATATGGTTGTTCTCCTCTCGCGATTCGCTGCAAGGTATCCATACACCGCGCCTAGGACAGAGACGGACGTATTCGACTCCGATGCATCGTCCGTTGCTTCTCGGCGAACGTATGTTAAATGCAACACGTCGGAGCCTGAGAGAAAAGGGAATCGCGTGGGTAATTGCTTGTTTAGTTATTTATTCGTTCTCGGGAAGATACCGTTTTTCAACTTTGCGATGAGACGTTGAAAGTACAGCAGCCGAGCACGCAAACAGAAGGGAACAGGAGAAAGACCAGCTGCAAGAGAGCAACTGAAAGATCGCGCGCCGGGAACAGAAACGGAGATTAACATCCGGCGAAGAAAGAAGTTCGTAGCCGGGAAGCGGGTACAATCGCGAAGAGAACTCTCGTACGTAAATACTGTTCGCGAGACAGGAATGATACTTTATTTCGTTCTGTTTCGTCGAAGAGAACACGAAAGCTATTATACAGAGACGCTGCGCGATCGCGATTCTTGCGAGAGCTCGCTTTCCCCGTAAAAATTGAAAATTCCCAGCCGATCGAGGGAAACACTAGGCGAAGGAGAAAACGTTCAGAAGATGACAAATCGATCTACGGCTTTCCCAAACGATCCTCCGAAACGCAAATTTCGCTTTCCCATCCGAAGATTAACGGGACGATCGGAGACAAGTTTCGATTTCTATGGACGCTCCGGGGTCTCGATTATTCCAACTAAACACGACCATAAATTTCTACACTCCTGAATAGCCGGATTACCCTCTCCCTCCTGTTTCTCTTTCTTGCGTGCACGCGAACAGCGGAAGTGTGTTTCGGTGTTGGGAAGAAAGCGAACCGGAGAAAATTGGAAATTGTTCGTCGATTTCTATCGGCGACGATTTGCGAGTCGGACTAACCCCACGCAGTTCAAAATCGACACTTCTTTCACTGCAAAAACTACCGTGGAATACCCAGTACCGAATCGGGCCGTCGCACAGTGCGGCATGTAAATGGACATTCGAGACAAAAATCATAACTTCTAAACTAATCAATTTTTCACCTAAGTACCTTAATAATTTTTTAATGGAAATATATAAAGATGCAACGATTAATGCATCAAAAATATAAGGTTCCATTAGTAAAAAAGTTCATTTTAATTTTTTTTTTAATGAAGGATTTTTTATGATTAGTTATGATTGCAATTTGTTGTTAATTGTATACCGTACAACTTTTGTTGGAAATATTTTTTATTTATATGGTTAAATTTAATTATATCTACTATAATGCGTAATTATTTACTTCGACCAAATCGCGATTACGAATGCATTTCTCTAACAAAAATTAAATAACATCGAGTCTTGCAATTTATCGCAGAAAAATATTATATAGCAATATACTAAAATATCTTGTTGATACAGAACAGCCAAAATTATAGGATGTTTTGAACCGTTTTATTGTAAATTGCATTTTACGGAAAAAACGCAATTCCTAAATTGCCAGTTGAAATTATGCATACCTCTGGTCATATTCTCCATACCTAAGTTGTAACAAACAGTTTAAAACAACAACGAATCTAAAAAAGCAATTAGGGCACAAGTAATCTAACTTTTTAGTATTTATACTACAATAAACTCTTGACTGTTACTGATCACCTATTGATTTTCTTGGATACTACTTTTTACATATACATTCCTTACTTACTGACTGATGATTTTGTTGGATAATTAGATTAGAATCGAACAATGATTATTTTGATTTTTGTCCATTGCATGCTGCACTGTGCGTCGTTTTGCGTCGTTCCCGTCTCTCGACGAATTGAAACGCGAAACCGAGAGTTACGTGTATTCGCTTCAAAGAAACTGCACTTTCCATTTACTGATTACCTGTGAACGAAATGTCCTAAAGTTTATCTGCTCGCGAATACCACGATGGGTCCTCTTCGTTGAAACTTATTTATGAAATTCTCCGAAAGCGACAGAAAACTTTCCCGTCGCACAATAGTCCCCAATAAAAGTTGTTTGACTGTTGGTTCTACGGTAAAATTACTATCGAAAGAGTTTCTGAGAAATCCTTGATGCATCGCAGACTTTTGAAACCATCAATCATTAGCAGTCGGGGGGTGGCTCAGAGTTACCACTAAAAATTGCTGTGCCATTATGAAATACTAGCTTTTCCCCGCGGTTTCACTCGCACAGAAAACTATTTAATGCCCTCGAAAATTGATATTGTTTCTCCACAAAATCTTTTAACCACCCATTCACCACATTCAGGTTGTATCAATGAGAGCATTAAGACCAAGTACGATGTAAATCAGACCACGAACAATATATCCCTCATACAAACGTTGCAACCCCTTTTCACCCCCTTAGGGGTTGAATTTCGAAATATCCTTTCTTATCTCTTGTATAGATCATAAAGGCTCTGTGCAAAATTTCAGCTTTCTAGGGCCAAGGGTTTAGCCTGGGCGTTGATAGGTGAGTGAGTCAGTCAGGACTTCGTTTTTATACATATAGATGAAAGGGGTCAAAATAAAAATTAAAAAGAAGAAGTAGTGCTTGTTATTTATATGGAATTAATTTATTGTTAATATCTGTTTCAAAGTATTAAATAATCGCTGATAGAGAAAGCATTAAAGATCTGGCGATGAAATCAATGAATCTCGATCGATAGAAGATTTATCGGCGCCGAAGGGAGTTCCTGCGAGTGTTTGCAAAATCCTTCGATAAGATGGGCGCGAAATCGATGCGGAAAACAGGTGTAATACTGGAATTGGTTGTTCGACCGGATGGTACAGCACGCGTCCGACAGGTGCTTGGAACGCGTGTCATTGTCTCGAATCTTATTAGCATATGATAATGAGAGGAGAAAGCGAAATTCTAGAAACGATGCCTGGCCGACTCTATTCATAGATATTCCCCCCTGTCATCCTCGCCTCGATATTTTTACGTGTCTTCGAGGCGAGATAGGACACGGCTTGACAGACAACGCGTTCAAGCGGAAGTAAAGAGCCTGTAAACCCAACATCATCTTGGTCCGTCTGTACTATCGATTTTCCGTGAATACGAATCTCGAGAGTATTCCTGGGTGTATCTGCAGCTTTGCCGTGAAATATCGGGAAAATAACAGGAGAAAATAGAAGTATCCGAACGTGGAACGCGGGCATTCCGCCACACGCTATATGTATACGGCTGTCCTCGCAGTCAGGAACCTCTGTCGCGTCGAAAATATTTTCGACGGGGAAAAACAAACCTGCTGGAAATATAAAACTACAGTGAACCCACCCTAAAACGCGATTAATTCGTATCGCGTTGCAAGAAACTTCGAATTAATACAAATCAGATTAAATTCAATTCGCAATTTTGGCTCCGCGTTATCGGAGCGGGTTTACGAGCGAATAAAATATTTCTTTCTCGCCAACTCCGTTACAAGTTTAATATTTCCATTACTATTCTTATGTATAAAAATGGATACAAGGTATTCTTTAATATTCTGCACCTTCAAATTTATGGTACGAATGGGCAGCGAGACGATCGCTTGGTAGGGGCCTAGCGACGAATGTTCCTTTGAATTTCGTTTGGAACGGTTGTGCGGACTGTAGCAGTAAACTTTTGTGTACACGTATAATTCTACACAATCAAATATTGCAAGAACATTAACAGCTTATATCTCGATTATTATTTGTTTGCGACACGCGGCATCTTTCAAACTTTTCTCTCCTCGATTAGTAGAAGGGTATTGATGTAAACCGAAACTATTCTTATACAAATGTCCACCGATCCAGAGGTATAGATTCGCACCTACGACGGATGACCATTAGTACTTTCTATACACCCTGTACCTAAGTATACACACATTGGAACAGATCCACCAGAGCATGTTTACACGTTTGTTTAGATACGCTTCGACTGTAGTACACCGTAAGACTCATTGTCCGCACGGAGAGAAGCAAACACCGTTTCGACGCGACGTTTTTCTTCTTTGTTCGCAGAATAATGTGACAGAAGGGGAAGAAGAAGATCTGCCTGAAGACGCTTTCTCGCTGTTGTCGGTGCTTCTAGTTGGTTCGCTAAACCTCCCATTTGATCGATCGCGACTCGCCCCTCAAAGACAACCCTCCGCGAGAAGCTGAGACGGTCACGAAGAACGTTTGATCCGACCTCGTCCAATCTCCGTCTGCCTTCCACGTTTCGTTCATTCTGCGCTCTTCCGAGCGTATCGCGCCTCCGCGTGCAACCGGTTGCTTCACACTCTTTTCAACCGTTCGAGCTACCCTCTCAACCGTCAGTACAAGCTTTCTTTTCAATTGAACAATGATACTGATATGAAAATTTTAGATTTTTCAAATTTTAGACATTCTTCAGAAAATACAATGCTCCGAATGTTCCGATGTTCATTTTTTTCTGGACGCAGATTGTACTTGAGAAACTTTTAACGATAGACAATAACATTACATTATATACAATATAACATATAAGTTAGATAATGAAAATTAAAATTGCAATAGAACTCATAACTATGAGATTTTGTACCACTCGAATTGCTACTCGTTGTAAAATGATTATTGTCTCGCTGGTTGTAAGGAGATTGGAAACTTCTCCGTATAATTACAGAGCCAGTCTGAAAGGCTATCTATCGAACATTACCAGTGGGTTGTTAAGAGCTTTAGTTGGTAAAGGCTGGTTCTATGGAGAGATGTTACTTTCGCAGTTGTTCGAGGGGCGAGCGAGCCATTCGCGCGAAATCCTGTCGATTCTATCCGAGTTGGTTCCGGGCTTATCTTTCAGGTTTTCTCTTCCTGATATTGATATTTTTATCCGTCGCGGGCAACATCCTCGTCTGCGTGGCAATTTACACGGACCGTGGGCTACGGAGGATAGGGAATCTGTTCCTGGCGTCCCTCGCGATCGCCGACCTGTTCGTCGGCTGTTTGGTGATGACGTTCGCCGGGGTCAACGATCTCCTCGGATATTGGATGTTCGGCCCGCGGTTCTGCGACACTTGGATCGCGTTCGATGTTATGTGCAGCACTGCCTCCATTTTGAATCTATGCGCGATATCCCTCGACCGTTACATCCATATCAAGGATCCTCTCAGGTGAGTTTCTTTCTTTGGAAACTCTAATCTCTTGTACTGTAACATCGAGTCAGACTCGCGATAAAGAACTTTGAGATTCTCTTGAGACTATAACTTGAAAACCGGAATTTTTTTAGGAAATTTGAACGTTTATTAAAGAAAATCTTGTATAATTCTGTTATTCAAAGTATTATATAATATAATATTATAATATATATAATATAATATAATATAATATTTCTGGCAATTTGTGGATACCATCCCAAAAAAACCGGTCAACTTTTGAATCAACGAACGAATCGAGCCAATTTTTGATGCCTTGGACTGGAGTGAAGCCTATTCCGGAAAGTGCATTCTGCATCGACCGAAACAAATGGTAGTCAGAAGGCGCCAAGTCTGGACTATATGGCTGGTTGGGCAGAACTTCCCATCCGCTGTTTTCCAAATAGTTTTTAACGGGTTTACCAACATGTGGCCGAGCATTGTCGTGTTGGAAAATCAATGTCTCGTGTCTGATCTCCCATCCTGGCCGTTTTTCCTTCAATGCTCTCTTTAAACGAATCGGTTGTTTTCGGTGATTAATTTCGCAAGCTCTTCTTGTGTTTGACACGAGTTTTGATCGAGTAACGCTTTCAATTCTTCATCATCAAACTTTTTCGACTGTCCAGGCCGCTCTTTGTCTTTGATGTCAAAATCGCCACTTTTAAAGCGTTGAAATCACTTGAAACACCGTGTTTTCGCAAGAGCATGTTCACCATACAATTCCACGAGCAAACGATGACTTTCGGCTACAGTTTTCTTTGCAAAAAACTGATTCAGCAAAAGTTCCCGCGAATGCTGTTTCTTTCGGCAATTTTCAAAATTTTCCATGATTGAAAAAAATATGATTCGCACAAGCGAACCAAACACTGCTGACTGATTTTGCAGGTTATGAATAGAGCTTCAAAATTACGTGTATGTCAATGATTTGCTACAGCGTATACACAAGTGTTAGCATCTAGTATCAAATTCCGGTTTTTAAGTTATAGACCCAATATTGAAATTATTCTGATGATCGAATAAACTAAAACTTAATATTTTCTGTGAGATTCGCAACCTTAAGATGCACGTATAAATTTTCTATAGTTCATATGCGCGGCGATCATGATAAACACGAAGCTCGTACGATAAAATGATGGTGTTTCTGTCGAACAGATACGGTCGTTGGGTAACGAGGAGAGTGGCGGTCGCCGGGATCGTAATCGTGTGGCTGCTCGCAGCACTTATATCCTTTGTACCGATTAGCCTAGGCCTTCACCGGGCAGGAGAAGAACAATCCAAAGATTACGACGACAGCGCTGAGGTACGCGTCGTACACCCTGACTTTTAAAGATCGCGAAATAAAAAAAAATGAAAGAATGATTGGGTGGAAAAACGAGAATCGACGATGAGACACGACAATGCGTCCACACTCCTCCATCGTTTTGTCTTTTAGGAAAACCCTACGTGCGCCTTAGACCTTACACCCACCTACGCGGTCGTCTCCTCTTCCATATCTTTTTACGTGCCCTGCATCGTAATGCTGGGAATTTATTGCAGGTGAGCGTTGCCGAATCATATTTCGAATAAAAACCGAGAGCTACACGGTTTCACCCTCGTTCGCGTTGTCCACAAATTGCCTGGCCGAGGCCGCTCCGACGCTGCAAACAAAGCACTAAAGTAAAAACGCGACGCTAACGAGGAGAAACCGTGTGCTCGTCGAAAGAAACGACGCGACCAAGTCGAAAGAACAAGATCGTCGCCGTTTCGCGTGAGTTTTCGGTGGGAGATTCATCGATCGTATTGTTCGCAGGCTCTATTGTTACGCGCAGAAACACGTGAAAAGCATCCGGGCAGTGACGAAGCTGTCGGACACATCAATGGCCAAGAGCTTTCGCGGGAAGAGCACTCGAAACAAGCCGCCGAAACCGCCGACAAAAACGAAGCCGACGAGCCCTTATCACGTGTCCGATCATAAGGCCGCCATTACCGTCGGCGTCATTATGGGTGTTTTCTTAATTTGCTGGGTACCCTTTTTCTGCGTCAACATCGTCGCCGCATATTGCAAGACCTGCATATCAGTCCGGGCGTTCCAGGTACGACTCGCTTTTCCGCAAAATTTGCTAGCGTCCTAAAGCAGTTTCCAACCTGAGAGGCGCCAAAATTTTTCTTCACTTTTCGTAATGAAGTTTTTATCGTTTAGAACGTGTCTATATCATTATACACCCCGTGGCAGAATGTTTCCGATCGGAGCCATTGATACCGATTTCAGAGAAAACATTCACAATTTAGAAGTATAAATTATTACTTTATGGAGTTAAAACTGATGCGAAATAAAAAAGGGGCTTATTAACGAATGAAAAACAACAAAATAACATAAGCTTACATTTATTATGACAAAGAAACGAACAATTAAACAAATTGTTACTGGGAAAAAAGTTTCCGATTGATACAATTGCTGGAAAAAAGTTTCCGATTCGATTTACACTTTATTTTAAGCAAAATATCTTCGCCCGAGAGCATGAGTTGCCATCATATATGGCGAGATACACCACGGTACTGGTGGCAACTGGTCGGGCGAAGATATTTTGCTTTCGGGTTCGAAAAAAAACGTCGATTGTTAATTTCAAAGGGTTGGGGTTGGGTTAGTCTCAAGATAAAAGTCTGCTCTATCGCGTGATATAGTTCGATTTTCCGCTGCAACATTATTTTGTAAGATAAACGTAAACATATCCTCATAAATTGGTGTAAAAAGGTTGTCTCTCCATCTTTAACGATTGTTTAAACATGTGTAAAGATTCATAATGTATTAATATTGGATATCGCTATATTCGGAAAGTCTACAGAATCTATTTCTGCAAAGAACAGTGCAATATCTTGTATAATAGCACATGACAATATTTGTTTAAAATTGAAAAATATATTTTCTCATTCAAATTAAGTTCCTTAAAAACTGTGCGTCTAGGAGGAAAATGGAGGGCAGATTCTGATTCAGCGCAAAATACTCTATAGGAATCATCCAACTGCAATTGTTTAACAAATTTGGTATTGGACAGTGTAAATCGAATTGGAAACTTTTTTCCAGCAGTTGTATCAATAGGAAACTTTTTTCCCAGTAACAATTTGTTTATTTGTTCGTTTCTATGCCATGATAAATGTGAGCTTATGTTATTTTGTTGTTTTTCATTCGTTAATAAGCCCCTTTTTCAATTCCCATCAGTTTTAACTCCATAAAAAGTAATAATTTATACTTCTACATTGTGAATGTTTTCTCTGAAATCGGTATCAATGGTTCCGATCGGAAACATTCTGCCACGGGATGTATCTATGAAAAAAGTAAAAGTCAGTATGTGGTAGCATAAATGTTGGAAACCGCTGTCCTATAGGGTGATTGCAGATATCTGAATGAAAATGAAGTATGCTCTTCCACGTGCAAAATAAATGTAATCACCTGCATAAAGTGCAAAGATTTACGTAAAAATTTGTGTTAGGTACTCACTTGGCTCGGCTACAGCAACTCGGCCTTCAACCCGATCATCTACAGCATATTCAACACAGAGTTCCGGGAAGCGTTCAAGAGGATCTTGACGAAAGGTGCTCGCGCCCGGGGGAACCAACCGTCGACCAGCGAGTGCGGCGAGTTTCGATCGGTGGTGGTGCAGAAACGGAACGGATCCATGATCGAGTGTAACATTAGTCCGAGATCGAGCGCGGACAGCTGTCAGGTCGGGATCATGGCGCAAAAGCACCGCGACACTATCGTCAGCGCGATATGAATACTACTCGAAACTTTGTGACTCAAGACTCAGAGGAGTCTCTCTCTTCCGGATCAAATTGACATAGATCTTCCTATCGGACGCTGGTCGCGCTTCTTCGACGACGAAAGGACGCATACGTATACACACACAAACAGAACACGCATTCATCTTCTCGGTTCGCTTGTTTTCTCTCTTGCCCCCTCCGAATAATTCACGGTAAAAACGGTTTGATTTGAAATCCGAAATTGTACATGCCGGATCGCTATCACGCTACCCTTGGTGACATTCCGATCATGGACGCGCCACCATCAACTGAAACATTCACCGGCAAATCAAATTAAACATCAGTGCTGGACTGCGGGTCTTTATGGAAAATTAAAATTTTTTATAATTATCATATACACAAAGAGAGACCCGTCACACATTTCAATGGCCTTGAGGTACATCCTTAAGGTCAACATCCTGAACAATTTTTCTGTGTGCATGGTTTACATTTTTGTAATCTTCCTCTCTGAAACTGTAGTTACACATTTTTAGGATAAATGCATAAAATCCGCAGTCTAGTCGTTACACTTCGGATCGATCAGTTTCCAATTTGCAAAATGGAATCACTCGTGTAAACTTACAAACTTTATACAGTGAAAAACGGAGCGTTCGCGAGCATAAAAAGACCCGTAAATGATTCAATTGTTCAGTGAACATTGACTTTTTGTATATTTTTTCAAAACTGTACAAAAGTGAACGGAACATTTCCGATTGAAATGGAAAAAAAGAGACGAACGCGACCCGTTAAATTCTTTCTGTGATAAAAATTCGTGAACACAATCCCCTATTTTTGCGAGACCAGACAAGCATTGGTGTTGTCGGTGGTCCGTGTTTTATAAACAAACACAATGCTCCATTTTGCACAAAATCCACTTCGGCATTTACAGCGAGAAGTGATCGATTCGATGGTGGAATGGCATTGAACAAACCGTGTAACAATGACAAACGGTTCCTCCCGTTATCGCATAAATTCGTGGAGCGCGTGAGCGTGATTCGTTTGTGCTTGATCTGTTAACCGGATGGTTTCTCGACCGTGAACATATCCCTCGTTCCCAACCCGCATGTACACACACAGCCACCGTGGAAAGATCAAAAAGATCATTTATAACGACACTCGCCTGATCGCGACATTCGTACACACCGAATATCAGTCTTCACAGTGCTACAGAACATAACTCCGGTAGAATTAGATCTTCGCTAGAATTCTGATCTTCCTTAAGAAGACATTCGCGCGAAAATGGTTCTCGGGAAACGCCATAGTAATAACGAGTGAACTCGTCTTCCTGTTAACAGGTCAAATCTAAGAGACACCGGACACGCCAACAAACGAACAACTTTTGTCGTTTTAATCGATCGAACGAGACATTCGAAGATTTGCTATGATTCGTCGAAACGCGGGGAACGTTGTTGAACTTTTCCGAATACTCGAACGAGCACTTAGATAACCCGAACAAAAATACCGGCGTCGGAGGAAGAAGAGGCTAGGAAAATGCGATGTTGCTCACACTGTGCGTAAAGAATATAATAGGCGTGGCCTTGTGTGCTCCCGGAGGAGCCCCGGAGCCGGAGCAGTGGCCCGCGGGGCAACTCGCGGCGGCCCCGTGCCAACAATAGCGCGACCAAGGTGTTCTCGTCTAAAGTTAATCGTGTGGTAGAGCTGTCGTGTCGTAGAATCGATTTATTGGACATTTTTCTCTTTTTCTGTTTCCTGAACTAATTAGGGAAAGTTCGACGCGATCGATCTCTTCGTTTCGGCGGCGAAAACGAACCGGCGCGAGTCATGGCACAGAACGCGAGGACGACGACCAAGGTGCAAAGAATTGTCGATTTTTTTACTGGGTATTTTTTAAGCGAAAAACGGCGAACGTAAGCGGAACCCGACGTCACTGGACGGTGGTAAATTATTGGTGGGGAGGGGGAGAGAGGAAAACAAAATAGAAGAAGAGAAAAAGAGAGAGAGAAGAACAATGAAAGACAATCACCAAAAGGTAGTTCAAAACATATCCACGAGACATAATCCACCCACGATATAAGAAAACAAAGTATAAATGGATATAAGCGCGGACTGGAGAGGACGTTGAAATTTCGACAAAAAGAAAAAGACGGGGGCTCGTTTGGTAAGGAGGAAATTCGAGCATAGTATCTTTAGAAACGTACGTTCTCGTAAAGCAATTGTAATTAAACAAAAATCATGTTGATATAGAGCGTGTATCTACGACCGTAAACAAAAAAAAAGCTGGATGTTACGCGAAGCACTAAAAAAAATAGTGACGTCTGTCGATAAAAAAAATCGTAGCTTATTAGTGTTAGGATCGCGGTGGAACCCGCACAGATTCATTTTCCATCTTGTAAATAGTCATTTATTTATTTTTCTATATTTGACGGGGCGACACCAAGACGAGGGGTAGAGACGAGATTCGTCTCGCGTGTAATTTTATGCGTTCCAAGCGATGCTTCGTTTAGGTGCTAACGCGTCGCGAAACACCGTGTCGCGAATAATCATCGCAAAACAAACACGGACCCGTCGAATCTAAACTCGAATCTGCGTCTCGCGTATCCGAACGAACAAGGAAATCCTCGCAAAGAAAATTCGCGGCGAGCCTCTTCCACGCATCTAACTTATAGCAGCGACGCGAGGTGCACTGTGTTCCGACTAGAGAGAACGAGAGAGCGAGAGAGAGTGAGAGAGTCCCGATATCAATGAACGAGCAAAGAATATTCAGGCTACATTTAAAAATCTATCACTTTCTATTTTAAAGAATACAGGTGACCTGGAATTCTCTTAAAAAATGGCCAGGAGCGTAATTCTCTATATGCCACCCAGAATAGCATACCCTTATTCCAAATATTTTTCCATTGGAACCAAAAATAATGAAGATAAACGGGTGCTCCCACTTTCAATACCGCACCCTGTGACGTTTCTTGTGTCTGTAATAAATTAGAAATGACAAGAAGATTGGACAAAGTCTCTCTTGTCGGAGTGACATGTGCACGATGTTGATGTACACTGATGATACATTTGAATGATCGTTCTCTGTAAATATATTAGCATAAGGACTTCCACGCGAGTGTTACATTTAAAACGTTTTATTACTGCTACCTTCAATATCATCCTGCACCGATCTCACGATTATCCAGCGTTCGAGTCCGGCGAGTACTCGTGGTTAATTTTTTAATACTTTCTTGAACAAGAACACGTTCTGCGGCACGGTGCGTCGTTGCCCATTGTCGAAGCAGTTGGTCAGATGAAGCGGTGTCGTGTCTTGCCACGTACGTCTCGCAACGGGGACCTCGAGCGAGTCCAACAGATTTGAAGTCGACGTCGGTATAATAGGGTACAGTATCAGCGAGGCGACCCGCACGCTCTCCAACGAGAGAGACAGCACGGCCTCCAACTTCTTGACAGAGTCCTCGGACGAGTCCTTGCACAACCGCCACGGCTGGTGCTCGTCGAACATCCTATTGGCAACGTGCAACAGACTCATCACGGCGTCCACCACGTGGTGCAAATGGTGTTCCTCGTAATACTGCTTGGCGCTCTCGCCTATATTCTCCAAAAGCTTTATGTTCTCGACGGCCACGTCACTCCTCAGAGTCTCAACGTAGCTCGACGGGTCGGGTATCACTCTGTGAGGGTTGATCTGCTTGCCCAGACATCGGTTCAACAGATTCCCGAACGTGTTGGCGAGCTCCGCGTTCACTATGTTCTGAATTTTCTGTGCGTTGTAGTCTGTAAAAACGAGGATCGGGTAGATAGCTGAACGGCGTTATCTTTCAGACAATATGTCTCGAGCAACGCTGTCCAATACCAATTTTTCGTTTCGATAACCGGTAGACGAATCTTACAGACTTCAACAAGGTCTACACGAATCGTCAACCGGAGAGCAAAGTAAAATTTGTTGGACAGTGTGATATGTACATAATACACTGTATCATACGTGTTCTCTGCCTTACTTGCATCCGAATGCGGAACCGCCTGCCGCAACAGGAAGTACCTCAGACCTTCCGCCGTGAATTTGAGCATCGCGTCGAACGGCGAAATCACGTTCCCCTTAGACTTTGACATTTTCTGATCGTCGACGGTCCAGTGCCCGTGACACAACAGTCTCTTCGGTGGCTCGAGACCGACCGCCATCAGAAACGCTGGCCAATACACGCCGTGGAACTTCAATATGTCCTTTCCTACAACCTATGTTCGTAGACGTCTATCATCTCATCGGATTTTCAAATACGAAGACAGTATTCGCTCCGGGGCTGTGAAAGTCATATTTTCTTCTAACATGCCCCGCTACCATACCGAGATTTTACATTACTTTATGACAGTAACGAGAATATCCAAAGAATCTTTACAATCACATCGTAAATATGGATCCATGAGGAATTATTAAAACCAAGTATTATATTTTAGTATTTCCATGCGTCTTTCGCATACTCGGAACGAACACTGTGTACTGCCTCGCACGGAATATTTACTTGAACAGTCGCCGGCCAAAATTGTTCGAAAGAGCTGTCCGGGTATCCTATCGAAGTCAAATAATTGACCAACGCGTCCAGCCACACGTACACCGTGTGGGTCTTGTCCGAAGGCGTGGGAATGGCCCACGGCACTCTGCCGATAGGTCTAGAAATACTTAAGTCTTGTAGACCTTCATCGATCCAGTTAAGCAAAATCTTATGGTATATCGCCGGTTGTACTGTATTTTCTGAATACAGTTTTGTATATTAAAACGACGAGTATTCTTCAATAAAAAGCAGATTCAGTAACTCAATCAATTTGTACGTGGATATACCATTTTTCAGCCAGTATCGCAAATCGTCTTGGAAACTGGTCAGACGAAATTTGTATGTGCATTCTTCCGTCCACTCCACGGTGTTTCCCGAGTCCGCGGTTAAACGAACGACATTTCCATCTTTGTCCTTTTGTTCGATTAAGTCTGTGTCCGAGATAAATGCTTCATCCGATACACTGTACCAGCCGGAATATTTATCCATGTAAATGTACCCCTTCTCGTCTAAACGATTCTGAAAGTTTTTATTTCTTTTTCAATACGTGCGTCTACAATAAACGCAAGTCTATTTTTCATTTACTTATTTAACAACCCAGAAATGATGAACAGCTTTCACGTGTTGCTCCTCGGTTGTCCTAATGAACCGTGAATAATTCACGTTAAACGTGTCGCACATTCTTTGGAATTGCTGCGAAATGTCAGTGCAATATAGAGACGTCGGCACGGCTGCCTTGTTCGCAGCTTTCTCAACTTTAGTGCCATGTTCGTCTGTGCCTGTGCACAGAACTACTGAGTGTCCTAGCATAGAGTTAAATCTAGCTATACTGTCTGCCAACACTGCCGTGTAAAGGTGTCCGACATGTGGCCCTAAAGATATACAAACATAAAACGTAAGATCAACAAGAAGTTCAGCTGCAATCGTTTAAATCTACATTCTAAAAATTGCCTACCAGCGTTAACATAAAATATGGGTGTAGTAATATATACATTTCTAGTCGCATGATCGGAGTAATGATTCTTTCTGATATGAGCCCACAACGGTTGTGCTTTTGTTTCAAAAAGAGAACATGTCCTTAAGTATCGGCTACTAGAATACCTTGCCCGGCGGACTGAAACTGCAATTGAAATCGACCTATCATTAGAATTATTTCAGATACAAATAGAATGCGCGAGAAGCGTGAAAGACGCAGTTTCAAATAAGTAAGATTTTTCATTTTTCATTCATTTATTTCGATCTATATACAGATTCCATTTAGAGTCTATACCAAATGAAACGCAATTACAATATGTACACATAAATGTTCAGTTAGCCTTCAGTTCTAATTGTATAGTCTCCAACTGTGCAATGAGATCCATGTGCTTGAACTCATCAGGCTTGCAGGTGAACGCATCCAACAAGCGCAATCTTTCAGGATTATCTGTGCTGTAATATAATTGCAATTCGTTCGCCAAGCATTGAGCTTCTTGTACACCAATGCATTTCGTATCGAATTCGCCTCTCATCAGCACAATGTCTTTGCTCTCTTTGAGCTCTGTGTAATATACCATGGATAAGCACTCTGGCGCATTTTCCTTGTGTGCCTGATACCATAAAAGTGGCGTCATATGAATCTCGGTTCCGTAAAACTGCATAACGATGAATTCATATCCGTGTTCTCTAGGCAGTGGCAGTAAAAATGTAGGGTACTGTTTTCCAAGTTCAAACATTTTGTCGAATTGCTCCGGTGTCAGCACACCAGATATACAATCCTTTTGTTTATGATAATCTTTCCATATGTCCATGATCTCTTCCTTGGACTTGTCCTGAATCATATCCACCTTCATTATACTGTTTAACTGCACTTGCTTAGGCTGGTTATTTAGATCCAATTGTGGTTTCGCTTGGCTCTGATAAAACTTATACTGTTGTTCTTGTTTGGCTTCAATGGAATAACACGTGATAAAAGAAAATTAAATTCAAACGGAAACGTTCATGATTAAATACTGTTTCCTTTGAGATCAAATACTAAAGCCTACGTATCGTCCACACATGTGTAACGAAAAAATAAATACATGCTACATCGTGACAGTTACGTAAAAGAAAACTATAGTCATTTTGCGACCATAAAATGAAAAAATTGACTGAACTTTCATTCAATATTTTAAATATAAACATTATTGTTCAAGCGCCAAATGCGTGAGTATAGGTTATATACCTTTCTTCTCTTGCAATTTCTTCTCCTCGTTATCGATTCGTTGCAAGAACTCATCGGGACTGGTCTTCTGAAATTTTGCTATCTTTTCCGCATACTTGTCGAAATAAGGATTCTTTTGAAGATCCTCCAAAACCTTTTCGAGTCTTCTGGAACTCGTCATGATGGATCGTTTATTACCACTACTTATGTTCACAAAAATATGTTTTCTAAATGTTGAGAACGACGATAACCATACTAAGTTTTTTAAAGGAATTGCCATTGATTATTTACAATTAAATAGAATAAACCAGCCACAATAATTGCTCGTAAAAAAAATACTTCGAACTAAATAACTTCTATTTTTCGCCATACCACAGTGGCCATACACAAATTTTGCAGATGTCGCTGCAGACTGTAGAAAATTGTAAACTGCCATACACGAATTCTTCTTGTCGCTCCTAAACGGTAAGTAACTTAGACTACTTCTCATTCATATATACTCCTATATTTCGAACAACGGACGCTCGAAATGTCAAAAATCGTCGTGCACGCACGGACAATATTTCGTATCAATTTCTAGTATGTAAGTGGCACAAGGTTCCGGTATGACAGTGCCGTATCTATAGAAAAGGACGAATGGCTTAAAACACGATGACACGCTTGACCTATATACATATCTTTTAAGTATAAATTACTTGCATACATCTAAAATGAAGATTCAATTCATTTTCTTTCAATATCCCAAACATATCTTACATGTACACCGAAATCTCGGTGTCCCGGGAATCCTGAATTCAGATAACCTAAAAAACCATGAATAACTCAAACATACGTTCTTTTCGAGTCATTCGGAATACCCTTAGTATCAAACGGAGAAAGAATTGAAATTTCTCCATCATTTGAATTCACACCTCCAGTAACTGTCAATAACGGTACGCAAACTAACCGACAAATTCAGACTCTCACCTGCTGTCCGAATAATACTTCCGTGTTTTCGAATTCATTTCCAAGCGAAAATTTCCAGCCGTCGATGTGAAAAAGTGATTTTCATATAATTATGAATCGAGTTTAAACAGCAAATTTCATTACATTGTCTTTCCAACGTTATCTTTGGCTACTCTTCGGCGTCGCATTTTCAATTCCCGCCATTTGACTGTGCTGCCAGCTGTGCGCAGGCCTGCAAGAGCGCGGGAAACAGAGTCGAGTTCAAATTCATTCGATTTACACGAAAGCTCTAGGTTTTCAATTATTATATTTACGATGTATATGCTACGGTAAATGTGATTAATCCGGTGATTATGTATAATTGCTGGATATTATATATAATCACCACTAAGTTTGGTAAATGTGATGAATTATTGAATATTTATCAAATTAACTGGCGAGTTTATATAATTCCCAACGTGTAATTACTAATGTGATAAAGTCCATAAGTTTACTGAAATTCTTCTGGGTTAAGTCTGGAATAGGTCCATAACTATATTGGGTTATATAACGAATAAAAAGTATTATACAGTCTCACGATTGATAGCACCATTTGAAATTAGATCAACTTCTTTATAAATGAACGAAACGACTTCAGGTTTTGTGGCAAACTAGATGAATTAATTTACTTGATCGTATGCAATGAAAGATCCATTAAAAATTTGGAATTCTATAAACTCACAGGTTAATTTGGTAAATATTCAATACTTTAACACATTTACCAAATTTAGTGATGATTACATATAATAACCGTCAATCGTACACTCGTTTATTCAATTTACCGTAACTTGTACATGTTCTATTTACTCGAAAACATCTGTGAAAAACTAATTCGGCAATTATTTCAAACTATCTTTTGCTGATAATGCACTCAGCGCCATTTGTCTTCGTCTCTGTTCGTGACGGCAGCACTATCATATCAGTAAACAGTCAGCCAATCACGAACAAAGAGAATTTTCCCCGTGCCCTCCGCAACGAGGCGCTGCGCTCACTAAGTCGCGAGCCATTGCGGAGACAAAACCTCGCGAACGTCGTCGTGCGAGACATCGTTTGTTCGCGACATATCCGAACGACTATTGATACGGCCCTGAGGAAAACCTAGCACCGCGAACCCAAGCGAGTCACTTCAATTTGGACGGAATATCGCGATGATGTTGAAAACCGTCGCCGTGACCGGACGAAATTTGGCTGATTATTAAAAACGGTAGATTTCCGAGTGGCTTGGTCGATAATCCGTCTCGGCGAATCGTTGGCGATCGTTGGATAAAGACTCTGATTTGAACGCGGCCCGCCGTGACGCATCGTTTCCGCAACGTCAGTCGCTCTCGTGTTTCTAGCGAAAGGGAAAATGTCGGCGTGTTAGTGGGGTTTTGTTGTGCCAGCCAGAGAGTGCTACTTTTTGGCTACGGAGTTTCGTATACATATTGTCTAACGGGAAGTCGATCCGGCCATCGGTACGGCTCCGAGAAGGCACACCGTCCTCGTGTTTGCCAGTAAATGGCGTGTATGTCCCACCGGGTACGCTCAGTACTTTAAATCAGGTTTGAGTCCGACGTGAGCCAAAGTCGCAGAGGTCCGCCGTCGGTTCCAGGGAGGACGGATATTGGGAAGCCAAGAGTAATATGTCGTTGCAGTTGGCGATGTCAGTGGTCAAGAATGACTTTATCGTGGGCAGCAAGTACAGGCTGGTGAGGAAGATCGGCTCGGGATCCTTCGGCGACATATACCTCGGTATCAACATCTCTAATGGCGAGGTAAGGTGTACCGTTTCGTGCGAGACGAGCTGTCCCAGCACACGTCCTCCTCTTCCCGTTTTTACTCGTTCTCTCTCCCTCTCTCTCTCTCTCTTTCTCTCTATCTATCCTTCCTTTGAAACGGACTTTTTAATCAGCACCTCGCCCGAGTTCGTCTCTCTGTGACACGAACGAGTCCTTTTTACCCCGACAATGATATTCAACTTTCCCCCGAAATATGTTCTCCACGAATTCCTCCTGCAATAGATTCTATTCGTTGTCTTTCGAAACCCTTTATTTGCCGATAATGTTGCATATTCGCCCGGTCGTTTTGCTCGATCCGACGATTATTTTTATGGTTCCTTTGTGCAAACGTATCTATCCAGCTCTACGCGATACATACTGTTAACCTCTGCGCAGGAAAAAAAATAACGATGTATTGTTTTAAACATTAATACGCGCGCGAGATAACAGACGTTGGCGGATCGTGTTCCGTGATATTTCGATCGAAATGTTTATAACGATCTTTATATAGCGATCGAAGTCCGTGTCTATACAGTTAGAATTTTTCTATTGTAAGCAACAGTTATATATAGACATTGTTTGCATAAAAAATTCATACAATGAGATTGTGCTACCTTATGCGTGGTTTCATAAGTTTCTCATTGAGATTTGGAAGTGTGCAGAATAGTGCACTAGTTCCTTGATGTGAGATAGGATTATTTGTTTAAACGTTATTGTTTTGTGCTCGTATATACAGGGTGTTGCGTTTAAATGTGAATGGTGGAATAGCTTGTGAAAAATTGGAACTACCAGGAATGTGTTCCTACATAAGTTGTTTGAAGTCAATGAACATAAGAAAGTTAATCTTCGTTTATGAATGTTGTAAAAAGTTTTAATTAGCATTGGTTTGTAAATCACCAAATGAAGCATCTTACAGCAAATTATTGCCATTAGATAATATTATTTTGCCTACCAAATACCCTGCACCAGTTTGCTTTTCGTACGGAACAACTTCAATAAAAAAGATATTCCATTGTCCATGTTTAAATTTTTAAAAACACCCTGTACATGTACACATGTTACTTTTTTATTGCAGTAAGATAGTATTAAAGCCAGTATAAAAGTATGTAACTAGATCGGTAACAAATGAAGAAATGTTTGAAATGACAACATCATAGTTTCCTTACACTATATATATGTATTGGACAATGCCTATGTGTAGGTAAGTTATGTGTGCATAACTTTTATACAAGTGTTTTAGCATTTATTTATTATTTTAAATATGTGTGACAGAAAAATATCATTTTTATCCATATATTATATTACTGCAACTAAAATAACTAAAATTCTTTGGGTACACGAAAATATCCTTAGGAAGTCGTTTCTTTTGTAACATATTGAAAATTACATGCATTATGTGTTCTCTTAGGAAGTTGCTGTCAAGTTGGAGAACATGCGTGCTCGTCATCCGCAGCTCCTGTATGAATCGAAGTTATATAAAATTTTAAATGGAGGTGTAGGAATACCTCACATACGTTGGTAGGCTTCCATTTCATATGTCTTTGATGGATCTTCCGTGTTTACCGTGTATAGATACCCTAAAAAGCTGTTGTTTTTTGTTGAACGTAGGTATGGACAAGAACGTGAATACAATGTACTTGTTATGGACCTCCTTGGCCCCTCCTTGGAAGACCTTTTCACATTCTGTTCGAGAAGGTTCACAATTAAAACGGTTTTAATGTTGGCAGACCAGATGATTGGTAGGATCGAATATGTTCACTGCAAACATTTTATCCATAGAGATATCAAGCCAGACAATTTTTTAATGGGTATTGGTCGTCACTGTAATAAGGTATTGTTCAAGATACGCTAGTAGTAGCTACGTCTATTTACCGTAAGGACTGATGCCAAAGACTTCCAATGTTTCAGCTGTTTCTTATCGATTTCGGATTAGCTAAAAAATATAGAGATAGTCGCACAAGAATGCATATAATATATCGGGAAGACAAAAATTTAACGGGCACTGCAAGGTATGCTTCGATCAATGCACACCTTGGAATAGAACAGAGTCGTCGCGACGATATGGAGTCCCTTGGCTACGTGCTTATGTATTTCAATCGTGGATCCTTGCCGTGGCAAGGGCTGAAAGCTGCTACTAAAAAGCAGAAGTACGAGAAGATCAGTGAAAAAAAGATGTCCACGCCTGTAGAAGTTTTATGTAAGGTATGTTTTTATTCCACGTCCTTCTCGCCTTACGTTTTCGTCCTGGAATCAGATGAAATATCGGGAGGTCGATCATCTCTTTCAAATGTCTCGTTTTTAGGGATTCCCTGCCGAGTTCGCCATGTATTTAAATTACACTCGAGGTCTGCGCTTCGAAGAAAGTCCAGATTACATGTACCTTCGTCAACTTTTCCGTATACTTTTCCGTACATTGAACCACCAATATGACTACACGTTTGACTGGACGATGTTGAAACAAAAATCAATAACAAGTAGTGTCACTTCCGTAGCCACGGGTATAGCTCCTCAGGTTGCTCAAGGACAAGGACAAGCCCTTGGCCAGACACCCGCCAAGGCCAACGATCCACCAGGTGCTTATTCATACATTTGATACTTACTAAATATTGGTTACGCTCTCCAACTACAATTTTGCGTTTCGTTTGGTCATTCTTGGCGATTTTGATGCATCGAACGCATTTTCGGAAAGTTGTTTTTCTTTGTCCACCCTTTATTCGATTAGATTTTGTTAAAGTAAAAAATTCTTAAGCTTGAGAAACGATTTTAAATAACGTTTGTTCATCGAAACATAAGAGAAAATGAACATTTGTTGGACAGCGTTATCGATAGATTGCGGATCTTTATGCAAATTTCCGTTGTCCTACTTGTTTTTTTACGCGAGTCTAAAATAAGGGGAAAAGGGCCTTAGCCGAATAAGATGGTCAAACCTGCCCTTAAAGGTTTTTCAACGGCTATTGAGCCATTCGAAAGCTGACAAAGAAAAAAACCCTTGAGCAAAATTTCAGCCCTCTAGCTTTCCTGTGAGGCTAGTTACAGGATAAATTCGATTTTCCGGTTTTCAATGCGTTCTAAAAACCTGAAAAAATGTGACATATTTTAGATCCCAAGGCGTATTCCAGTTTTTGGTTCCCTGATAAACTACTGTAACAGGCAGTGTCGTCAATTTTTTAAAGATTTTTTGTTGTGGGACATCACTGTCAAAAACAATAAAAACCGAATTTTTTCGACGTTTTTGCTGTTGCGAGGAAACTTGGCTTTACTATGTGTGTATAATAAGAAATTTTTAGCGTTATTACATTAAAACAAGCAATTGTTTCCCTTAAAAATGTGATTTGAGAGAAAAAAAATTTTATACTGTGTGATATATGCTTGAATGTTCGAAACGATTCCAACATCACCGGTTGGCGCCGTGGTTAAATCGTCGGACTAGGAAGCGGATGTACTGGGGTTCGACGAATCCTGTCGGTGTTAGTTTTTTTTTCATTACATCAAACTTTATTTTTTCAATTTTTGATTATATGGGTTGTTCATGTGAGTTTAACAATATTTTTTTAATGTTTTAAAATATTTAAGTAACATTTTTAGGTATACAAAAATAATTTTGGAGTATCTATTATTTACTCCATTCTCTCATTGTATATGTTAAAGCCAACTTTCCTCCCAACAGCAGAAACGTCGAAAAAATTCGGTTTTTATTGTTTTTAACAGTGATGTCCCACAACAAAAAATCTTTTAAAAATTGACGACACTGCCTGTTATAGTAGTTTATCAGCGAACCAAAACCTGGAATAAGCCTTGGGATCTAAAATATGTCACATTTTTTTCAGGTTTTTAGAACGCATTGAAAACCGGAAAATGCACAGAAAAGCGCAAAATCGAATTTACCCTATAACTACCCTCACAGGAAAGCTAGAGGGCTGAAACTTTTCTCAGAGGGGTTTTTCTTGGTCAGCTTTCGAATGGTTCAATAGCCTTTGAAAAACCTTTAAGGGCAGGTTTGACCATCTTATTCGGCTAGGCCGTTTAATTTCGAGAATTGCTTGTGATACAAATATGTATGTGCTGTAAATGCATAAGAATCTGCAGTCGAGTTATCGTCGTATTGTGTCTCATTAAAAAAAATAAGTGCATACGCATTGATTTCATAACAGATTATCACAAGTTTCCATTGAAATCTAACAGATTATTAATAGTTAACGCAGCCGATATTAATAATAATCTATCTGCTCGATGAGTTCTGTTAACATGGAATTTATATTTTGTTGCAGGAGCACGTTAAGACTATAATCATATGTCGTTGCATCAATCCTATTTTCAGTCGATAGTGTCCAAGATCAGGTACACGACTTTGTACGAAATGCCATGCAAAGAGTTAAATCAATCAACCCTCTAAGTTTATACATAATAAAGGAGGAGTTTTGCGATAACTAGCGTGTCGTACACGATAAAGAACAATGCCACGGATATACACGTGTCTGAATTCACTTCCGAACGGTGAAAAACTAAACTTGTGTGTATTTAATTCTCAGTGCTTAGAGTTTTGGTTGATCCACCTCTTTGGGCGTAAAAATCCAAGTGAGATCAGCCAGAGGTGGCTTGTTCTTATTTTGTTATTATCTATTTAATTCACCGTTGAAAAAATTTTCGAAATAAAGGTTTTGATGCCCCGAAGACCTCTGTAAAGGAGTACACATAAACAGTGTAACGTGTGATTTAATCGAGAATTCGACATACATAATTTTCATAGAAAGAAAGAGAGACAACGTTGTTCTGACCAGATTTACAACAATATTCGGGGTAATCAATTAAGTACATTATATAAAATTTTATATCTATTCTGCAAATAGAAAGGAAAGTATGCGTGAACGTGTGAGTAAGTGATGCGATACGCGTGTATGAAAGAGATTATATAAATAATTGTACTGAGAGTGATAAGTATAGTTTGTTGCTTCCCGATTTTTCGTTTCAATCTCAGTACAATGATAGTATAAATAGAATGTGTGTGCATCTATGGGAGAGAAATGTTAATATTTTTCTTACATAAGCTACCCGTGTCAACAGTATCAAAGATATCTCTTTGATATTATTGACTCTGATAACAACCTTTTTTTTTATATAAATATATATACATAACGTATACATAGACGCATGCATGCGAACATGTGAGTAAGCGGCAGTATCTTTGGAAATAAATACTGGCAATTAATATTAAACTATGTTAATATTTAAGGCAGCAATTTCACTTTTAGATACGCTGTATCAATCAAGGAAATGAACAAATTTCAAAATAATTTCGTCCTGATATGAATTACACTTCTTCTCACTCTCTTTCTTTCTGTGGCTGTATTTAGTCGATTACGGTGAAAACAAAATAATAATAATTGAACAGACTTTTTTTGTACTGGAGATGGATTGCAGGATTATCTTTTAAACGAGTAACCGAGTCGTCCTGAAAAAAATGAACAAGAAAATACGAGACTAAGAAGTGATTGTGTGTCTTGATTGAAAAATAATACTGTAACCGGATCCAGCCAAAAGACTTCTTCCGTTTAGTTTTAATGGCAGAGACTGTGCAATGGCATTTACCGTGCTATTGCTTCGATGTTAAGTTTAATAAGGCGTGACTTAAAAGAAGAAGAAGAAGAAAGATAAAACCTTAATCGATCGGCCGGTCGATTGTTAAATATGTAAAATGAGTCGTCTAATGCGAAAGTCACGTGCGACGTACGCCGATTAGGGAGGAGTTCATGAAAACTCGCTTCTGTCATTGAAAGTTTTCGTTCACATTAACCATACTACTAGTAGTTACGTCAATATTCACGCGTCCATGTTCCACGCACTACTTCCAAAATGTTGTATAATCACAGTCATTGTTAACTCATCTCTTGTCCTGTTTCGTGGAGACATTCTAAAGGAAACGTCCGGTCAGCCTTAGTGGAATTTATTAATACAAGGATGATGAGCACGACTGGATTTTTATGTTTACTACTATATTGTATTTGGAATGGAGAACATATTGTTTTGATGAAGGATTTTTTTGGACAGTGATCTAAACAATGAAGATATAATCACTAACGAGTGAATTATTATTATTTTTATTATTATTAATAATATTATTGCAAAAGAGGGGAACGCGAAGAAACAAAAAAAAACGAATGAGTAAAAATGTGTATTACCATGCAGCGAGAATGAGTGAACGAGTAAGTTAATGAATAATTAATGATATATGCACTTACTATCTGGTATGTGTATATGTATATATATACAGATAAATACTATATATATGTGTGTGTGTGTGCATGTATTATGTGTTTGTGTGTATATATATACATATATACATGTGTGTATTTATAATAAAATTGTGACAGTAATTAAGGCATACGTTATTTCATAAATAATGAAAAATACGTCAACAGTTTATTGCTCCTTTTATCGCTGTAAATAAAGAATGAAACATTGTATTATATCCTCTATTTCATTAAGTGTCAATTTTTAATGGCAATACGCGAAGTTATTACCATTTTTCCTAGAATACGATGGTAATACAATTGTTCAAAGTAAATTATATATACAAATATAACAATTCCCAGAGAGATGATAGTTTCTATGCTGCACAAGTATTCTCGACACGCGAGAAGAGGGAGTACATGTAAAAGGATCTTTATGTAAATATATTTAAGCCGTATATTTGACAAATTCGTAAAAGATATTATACAAAAGCCCGTAAAGGCGACGAACGGTTACTGTTCAAATTGTTAGTAATAACGAAACTATTCGAATTTATAATACGACAAAAAACGCTGAAGTCTACCAGCCCCGATGCGCCAGTCATCGTGCTGTAGCCAATCGGAAATAAATAAATTCGCACGCTCCAAAGTTACGTTCTCGCTAGAATTTAATTTGTTCCTTTCTTCGGATGCAAAAAGACTCTCCCTCAATCGTCGTTTGTTTCTCGTGTGTATATATATATGTGTGTGTGTATAAAATAGATCAAGTTTACGCGAGAATGCATACGTTGCCCTACCACAGTCTGTGTGTAAGCGAGCATCAAAAACAAAAATGTCTATCAAATCAATATATTCTACAGTCGCATGAACACTTAGCATCATCTCTGCGGTAGTACATTCCGTCGCACGCCGGTGATATATAAATACGAAAATTAATAACATAACAAAGAATGAATTTTTCTAAGTTCTTGTGTTCCTACGTTGACGGTGAAAATTTGTTCAGGGCCATCGTGAGGAATCGAAATCTCCGCAGCGAACAATTGATTTTCTTGCATCGCTGCAGCCATCTCGCGATTTGGAAATACTGCGAAATTCGCTTCAGCCATTCCGCCGGTTGTCCTCTTCACCATTTCCTCGCGGATCTCGCCCTAGAAACAATTATTTGCATTATCGATAATCCTACTAGAATGTTCAGCTAACTATTACTTACGACTAGTTTATCTACTCGTTGCTTCAGATCTCTCATGATCAGCTGACGCTGCATCAACTGATAAATTGGCATTGCCTTCTCCAACGTCGGCCCTTCCAGATCCTGTGTTTTCTTGCGTCTCAAATCCGGTACAGTGGGGAACGTCATAGCTTGCTTAATATCCTGTTAATCAAGAAAAGAGAAAGTTAATCACCTGGATGATAGTTGATAGGTAATCGCGAAATTACAGATCTCGAAACTGACTTTGGTAAGATCATTAGTCTTCTTCTTCAGCTCCTGTATCTTTGTGTCCGCAGGTCCCGGTTTGGTTGCAGGCGTTATCGGATCCAGACGTTCTAACTTCTCGCGCAAAGCATCAGACATGAACTTCTTCTTTTGTCGGTTCTCGTTGTTAAGAGCTTCTTTGAGTGCGCTTATTTCTTGTATTAGGAATTTGTTATCCATCGATTGGATTCCTGACGTCACCGCACCGGTTCCAGAGATATTATCTGCACCGGACGAGGACATTATGGATTTCTTTCCAATAGATTTCAATTTTTCTTTAAGCTGACCTCTCTCGGTCTCTAAACTGTCGATATCCGTCTGTAGATGATCCATCGTTTCCTCGAACTCTTTCTCTTTTCGTTTCAATTGATTTTGAGCTTCGTCCAGCTTTCTCTTCAACTTCTCCACGTTCAGCTCGTGGTCGTGCTGCTGTGTCGCAAGCTTCTTCTCCACAACGTCCTTTCTCAAAATCATCTCGCACAGTTCATTTTGTTTTTCCCTTAAAGCTAATTTCGCTTCGCGAATATCGCTATCTCGGGCTTCTAGTTTTCTACTGAGCACCTTAGTCTCTTCAGCTTCTTTCCGTGCTGCGTGCGCCCTTATGGTTATAGGCATAAGAGGCTCTTTCTTGCTGTCTTGTGCTTGTCGCAGGTGTCCGCTTATAGCCAACTCGTTCTCGCATTCGGCCATCTTCTGCGCTAGGTTTGCCGCCAACTGTTGAATCGTTGTCAAACTCGCCTTAACAGTAGCCACAGGTCCTATATCCTCTGTGTCGTAAACTTTCTCGCACGCTAACGCGGCCATCTCCTTCAATTTCTCTGCGGTAAGCCCTGCATCCAGATCTGGGTTCGATATAATTTCCTGCACAGCGTTCTTTAACAGCATTTGGAACGTTTTCACAATCTTCACGGCATGCTGATAACAACCGAACATCTGCTCGCTAGCATCCTTATCCAACCCCAAGTTGAACCCAGCAGAATTAAGAGCGGTAGCGTGGTCGGTCAGCACGCGTCTTCTAGCAGACTTCAGATGTTGCTGTATCACCTCGCAAGTTGTCTCCGCGTGCTGACAAAGGAGTCCTATATCACCGCCATCTCCATGGATCAATGTCTTGATAGCTGCCGCGTTGGTAGTGATCGCCTCGCAACAACTGTCGAGCATCCTCGTACCGTTGACCACCATGCGACCTTGGTTAATGGTCTCTCCGAATAAGACCGAAAACATCGTACAGAAGTATCCACAACACTTCTCGATCGCCTCCATAGGCAGATTCTCGTCCAGCTGATCCCTCTTGGCCAGTTCTATCAACGAGTCCAAGGACTTCTCTTGCGCAGCCATTTCCGGATAAGCTACTCCGGCCTTGAGCAACATGTCCGGCGGGCAAACGCTCAACGCCGACTCGAAACAACCGAGGAACGTCTGCAACGCGTACATGTACGAGCAAAGGTGCGATCTGAACGTGTATTGTGCTACCGAGTGGCCCTTGACTACCGCCGTTCTGTCAATCTTATCCAATGATCGATATTTATCCCGGACTTGGGATATAATTATTTCCGTCTTGTAGATTATTCTTGGTATCAGCAGAAGCGTCAGGATAGCGTCGTGATCTCCCCCGCGTGCCAAGAATGCCGGTGGCATGAAGGATAACAGATAGGCGACGTGGTTTCGAGCCTCTTCAGCTTCCAGTCTTCGTAACTCGAGGTCGACGGCCTTCGTTTGTGCGCGAGTCTCGGCGAACGTCTTTTGGAAATCTAGGATCTCTGCTAACTGTTGTTCCGCACCGCCCATTCCAGGCTTCGAGGTTTCCGTTGATTGCATTCGTTGCTGCAGTTGCAAACACTGCTCTTGCAGCTGGTGCGTCAGCTCGCGGAATTTCGCGATAGTCAGCTCACGATCTGCCAACGTCTCCAAAGCTGCGTCCCGATGATGATAAGCGTCGCGAGCTGATCCCAGCGCCATGTCCAATTCCTCTCGCAGCTCCAACTCTAATTCTTTCGATGATTCGGCTAGTTGATCGGACATGTCCTGAAAAATATCTATGTAAAAATCTGTTCCCTACCGATCTTTGAAATATTGTTCGTCCAGATACCTGTAAAGCTTCTAAGTCCGTCACAGCTTCTTCCAATTCCGCAACTTTCTCTTCCAACGCCATCTTCTTCTCGCCGAGCACTTCAACCATTTCTTCGGCACCTAACGCCGCGTCCACCTGATGGACAATCAAGGTTTCGTGTTTTACATCATCAGTACGATCTTTTGAAAGTAATTACCAAGAGAATATTCTCTCTACCTACCTGTTCCTGCAAGTCCGCTATCTGGTGTTCCATTTCTTCTACTCGAGCAGATAATTTCTCCTTTGTGCGTCCCAGCTCCAGTATCTCGGATTTCTTCTGATCCAAGTCCTTCTGGAGCTTTTGGAACTCGTGTTTCTCATGAGCAGACAGATCGCGCATTCTAACGAGAGTTTCGCGCAATCTATTATTTTGCTGTTCCAATTGTTTAATCTCGTAGCTCGTAGTTCCTGCATTCGCGCCACCTCCAGCAGCCTGTAATCATCGTTGCAGACCAATACCAATTTTTCTCTATGTTACAAAGAACGTTTATACATGTCGGATACTTTACTCTCTCGGACATTTCCGTGCGCAGTATTTCCAAGTCTAATGTTTGTTCTTCCAATTTCTCTTTGAGCTGCTCCAATTCGATTTGCAACGTCTCAGCCTTTTCTTCGGCCATCTCTTTGTCCAATGTAGCCATTTCTACGGTTTCCGCGAGGTCTGCCATTTCTTCTTGGAATTGTTCTCGAGCGGCATGCGCTTCCCTCGTTTCTTGACGTGCTCGTTGAAGTTCTCTTTGAAGACTGGCCTTAGGTAATGTTTGAAAAATTAATAAAACGTATGAGAAGTTCTATTGAAAATGAATACTTTAGATCCGCCTACTTGACTCTCCATCACTTTCGTTTTAAATTCCACCAGCTGATCGAGTTGGAGCTTCGTTTTCTCAAAGTCTTTCATTCGCTCCTTGTCTTGCATTCTCTTCAAGCGCAAAGTTTCCACTTTCTCGGTGAGGTCGCGAACCTTCGACAACACATTATTCTTTGAACAGGCCGCTCTACTTAAAACATGAAACAGGTCGTTTATAAAAGCCATCTTACTTGAGATTTCAAATTTTCATTCTCTTGTTGTAGCTGCAAATGTGTCAGTTTCTCTTCTACCACATTTGCAGCTGCCGCGGAGCCTGCCATTACCTGGCCAGGTACGAATTGAGGCTTCAAAGTCTCCACAAAACCTGTCTGAATCGGAAAAACAAACGACACATGAGTATCTGGCCGAACGAGGGGCCGGGTGTTTTTTTAATTATCGCATCGAAAGAAAGCGTATTTGGCTGAAGAGCTTCTTCAAATCCTTCCGCAATATAACCAGGTATATCCTAAAATCTTTCGTATTTCCAACAAAACGTTTTATGAATGACGCAACCAAAAGGCAAAATTTTTTTCTATCTGCGGTAATGAAAAAAACACCCTGTGTTTCCTGTACAAAAAGTATATTATGTTTTTAAAAGAATGTTGTTTTTGTATGTACATTCAGTAGAATTAGTCTATTTCAAAAGTGATTAATGAGATTAATTGTAATAAACGACACCAACAAGCTACACCGAATACTCTATTAGTTCTAATAAGTATAGGAAGTTCAGTCGATGAGTTGAATTGTGTTATATGATATTGGAATTTGCAGTATGCGTATATGTAATATCAACTAAGTGAACTATTGTATCCTAACCGTTTGTAGAAGTATTGACTGCGTTTATACCAAGGATATCTAAATTTGGTCAGTGATGAGAAACAAAAAGAAAAGATTCAAGTAAGTAGTACACCTTATACCACAATGCTGTTAAAGTGCTTGTTCTTACGGAAGTTGTTATTGCCACCTCGGTAGTACAACTGCAAGGGGAATTCAGCATCTAATTATTAACGAAAGGAAAAAAAGAGATAGAAAGAGAGAGAGAGAGAAAGAACTGTGTATCTGAATGCCCCTTTCTCTTGAAAAGTTTCAGGCTATCAAGCATCACAGAACTGAATGAACAAAGCAGATGCTTAACGCAATGGTGAATATGGTGGAGGATAAATTAATTAGATAATCCTTTAAGAACAGGTAAAACCCATTAAAGTGCAATGATGCTGCTAGTTGTTATGAAGTCACGTGTTACAATGCTTATGATCGACAAACAACTAGAATGAGAGAGTTTTAAGGTCAGATGAGAAAATTTAGATATTACAATTAATGAGTATTAATTACATTATTGTGATCATCTTGGGCCTTTGGCTTTTTGCCGGGAGGCGAGCTCGTGCTAGGGGACTTCTGAAACACGTACGTGCATATTCCCATATGAATCATTCTGTGCCAAAGGATCTCTCTCTAACTTCTTCTCAAATTTTACAGTTTAGTTTGTTCGTTTTTTTTTTTCGTTATCTCGCTGAACAGTTCCAAGAATCATCTCTCTGGTAATGAAACACATGCACTGGGAGATACTTGTTATACATGATTACCATATGTCACAGATTAAAGATTCTTCGAACACGTATGTAACAAGAATTTTGCTAGTTACTTAGCAACAATCTGGAGATTTGAAGATAACAAAGAATATATATATATATATATTATATATATTTCCTGTTAATCAACTGTAATCATTTTCCACATGTACATATATTCCTTTGTTTCATTAAGAACATTATACCATATATTCATGCCTTGTTGAATCCTCAAAATAATTCACTGACTGTGTTCACAGAAATAAATGGTACATCAACTTATTATAAATCACAAACGTGAAAATCATTATTGTCGAAACAGAAAGACAATACCTCGATGAATGATGCTCTTTTAGTGGAGGTCGGTGCCGGTATCAGTGACTCCCCACCATCTTTGCGTTCATGTTGCGATCCGGTCAAACTTTCTGTACTCGGAGCGCTTAAAAGCGTTCTACTGCCAGCCAGTGATAATCGTGAGCTGTAAAGATTATACTCTCTATAAATTATTTCTAGAAGGAATCGTCAATTTCCATTAACAATCATTAACATGATACAGCGTAAGAGTTTGTATCGGTGCTATTATAGAGTTACACCTTGTTGCATCTAAATTACATAGATTTTAAAAGCTAGAAGAATAATAATAAATTATGATACAACTTAGACATTACCACTAAATACATTGATTGTACTTTTCTTGATACTTTACGTTATATTCGTCTATAAACAAAAATACATTGACGTGTATGTATATGTATATATAATGTGATTTATGTAGCCGTATATGTATACACGTATACGTTCAACTGTATTTATTGTAATACCGTCCCATAAATAAAAGAATTGCTTGTACATTACTCGATGTTACAACGAGTACACGTTTACAGTTTCTCTTATCTCAATTATTTGTAAATCTACAATAAAGAAAGCTCGTGGTTGTGATGTTGCACAAAACCATTAAAGTTCAGAGAAGCGATCACAATTGTTGCTGTTTGCATACACAGAAGCATTTAAACAAAATGCCGAGACACGCATCTTTCAACGATCGATTTACATAAAATCTTACCCAGAAAGCTTGTCAGATTGCTGCCGGGTAACATGCGCAAGAGATGTTTTTCTCCGTACTCTTTTATGACCAGCGTATGAATTTTAACAGTCTATTAATTCACTCGCCTAATTATACCTATTCCTTCTTTCAATTGATTATTGTGGATATAGTAACATTAAGCATTTCATTGTTATGATCATAACTAGACTGCGGACGTTTATAAACAATTTTCAATTCTTCTAGACAAATTTCAAGAAAATGTTACCAAATAAAATTCTATTGTCATTGGTAATAGCATACATGGATCCGAAATAAATAAAAATCTAACTAAATTTTGTTGAATTTAACAGTCCAGCATTTCTTGAAAATTTTTCTAAGCCATAAATGCATAAAGATCCGCAACCCAATCGTAACATTAAGAACACAATTTTATAAAGTAGACACTTACGCAGTGGGTTCGTTCCTTCGAGGTGTACTAAGGAGAGCATGAAATTTATGACAATGAAAGATTAATAACAATTACAGTAAACATAGAAATTCTTTTTCCAATGAAAGTATTATACACAATACAGTTCAACTTTGGCGTATGTATCGATTAAAAACTATCAATATAAAGCATACCTATTCAACCGGCTTCTAGCTCTCGCGACGCTGGTTTCATCCGGAGTTGTGGCACTGCTGCCTGCCGAAGATGGGCTAACAGGTTCTGTCCTATTACCTGTTTCGTCCAGCAAAACCAGCTGAGATTGCCGTACAAACATTCCATGGTTTTCAGGACACTGGTGTCAGAAATATGGGGAATGAAAAATTTCAAGTTACACTTCAACCGTATGTAGAATGTCAGCGGAAAATAATAGCGTGAAACGTACTTTAAAGTATGATTGACCCCTAATAGTACCGTTGTTTTTCCCTTTCGGTTCATCGAGTATAACTCCGATCCATTTTCCCGAAGCGAAACTCGGATGACCAATATAAGCAATCACTCCTTGACAGTCCTTGCCAGGAACCTCGACTCGTTGTCCGATTTTGTATGACATTTTACCAGCTGCAGCGTACTATGTGCGATTTTCCACAAACACGCCCATCAGCTCGTCTATCCTAAGGAAATTTTCATGAAATCTTTATCAAACGTTACACATCTCTTCCATTTCACGGAAAAAACTTTCTATACAACGTAGCGAAATCTACTGACGGCATACGCTACAGCACCGACTTACTGAAAGTGCCGTCATCTACACTAGTGGTTCGTAATCCCTAGACAACGGATCTTTATGCAAAATAAAAATTTTCTACCTGAATTGCAACAATCTCGAACGAAATAGAAATTTATTTTAGGTTGAAAATGATACAACGGTATTGTTAAATTCTTCTAATGTTTTCTACTATTTTAAATTACACCTACTCATTTCTGTCTGATAATCTCGTTTCAATGTATACGTGATGTACACTCCCGTTCATTTCGAAATGAACGGAACGCTGCTCTCTGTAACTTGAACTTTTGACATAAAATTCTTTGTATTTGTAGTAAGAACATAATAATTAATGTATTTCATCGTATTACATTCGTCTTTATTCTAAGACGTATCGAATAGTTTGTACGTATAGAAAGAAGCGGACAATTCTTGTAACATAAAGTGTCAAATAAGAACATGGTTAATATAGTTTCTCCTCTGTAACGTCCCACAACTCGGGAGACTTAGCAGAATATTTGAAAACTGATAAAGTGATTTGATCTTCGTACTGATAGGCTAGCGATTCGTTGTAGCTTCGTAATTAGCGATGCCTCGAAATAGTGGGGGTGAAAACGCTACATTTTAAAAATTTGAAAAATGCGATGCTACGGAGGGAACACTTTATCAGGGCCGTAGCAATGTATGGGTCCTATATTTTTATATTGTCGAACTCGATCAAATATAAATACATTCAATTTGATACGATACTAAGTAGAAACATGTTTGATTTGTTTTCTCGGAAGGAATAGTTTTTCATCAAATTATTAGCAAATTATTAGATTCTCGAGGATCTCGATTTGCAGGTCTCGCAAAGTATAACGCTGTTCATGTATTAATTTTGACGAGTGTATATGCGCACGGCATCAAAATAACATTCTGTGTTATATTTTTCATGAAACAAACTAATTTTTAGATGCACATATGCATTCGTCGGATGCACCGTCGAGACGGTAAACGCTGATTAGCACATGGATCGTCAATAATTGTATACATTCTGAAAAGATCGCTGCGAAACATTGTCGTCGTTTTGTGGTTAAGATGACATTCTGGCAACGCTGACATCGAATGTGTTTTGTTTCTAAACACTGTATATCCACTTGGTATAGCAAATACTAACAAAAGTGGTGATGGCTAATCATTACGAGGTGCCTAATTGGTACGTTTGAGAAATAAAACCTTTGTTATTCTTCGACCGAACGTTTCGACACGTTCGCGGCACCGTAACAGTATGCATTGAAATTTTAAGTTTGTGTTTACCAAATAGTATAACACAGGTTATGTTTTTTAGGGCAGGAAAACCACCAGTTGGGTTGCATTTAGATGTATTAAAAAATGACAAGTTGATCCAGGTACAACACTTTTGAATTACACTGAGAAATAACTAAAGCTTAACCCTTGGGGAGACTGCGATGCAAGAACTGTTGATCTGTTACAGAAACTAATGGTTGACGAAAAGAAATGCTACCTGTTTGGCCGTAATCAACAATTGAATGATTTTTGTATAGATCATGCCTCTTGTTCCCGTGTCCATGCAGCTCTTGTTTATCACAAACACCTGAATCGTGTGTTCCTCGTTGATTTGGGTAGCAGTAAGGGTCGCTTCTCTCTCAAGCGTACACGATTATTAAGTTATTTCGATAGAGAATTAATTTCATGCACTTAATTCTTCAGCACATGGAACGTTCATCGGCAATATGAGACTAGAGCCTCATAAACCTACACAGTTACCAATCGATAGTACATTTCATTTCGGCGCTTCGACTCGATACTACATAATTAGAGAAAGACCTCAAACAGGTACAAGACCGATCATAGAGGAGTTGGAGAAGTTGTCCGAAGACATAGATTCTGGTGGTTTATTGGGTTTGCCTGAAACGGAGACGGAACTTGATGTATGTATCGTTCAATCTTCTCTTGGAATCAGACATTCAGTAACAATGGTACGTCTTACAGAATTTAACAGAATTTAACACTGCACACAATAGACGTATATCGATGTTGGGTATAACGGATGACGATATTCACAAACCGACGAGAAAACGGAAAAAGAAGGGGATTACTTTCAACGATGACGAAGAAGTAATCAATCCAGAAGACGTGGACCCGTCTGTCGGAAGATTTCGTAATCTTGTACAGACAACGGTCGTTCCCAGTAAAGTACGAACTTGAAATCTATTTATGATACGATAGAAGGTCTAATGTTATAGATCCGCGTCATTTAATGCATTCGCTTGTTCGATATTTTAGAGAATGCGCATGGAAGGTGGATTAATTTCTTTATCGGAAGACCACAATCCATTGAAGCATCTTCAACCTACGTCGACCGCGCCACAGCTCTATCAGGATTTGCCACCGGAACAGTTCACTCCGTCGTCGTTGTCACTGAATCCATTCTCGAGCGCGTTGTCTTCGTTAACGTCTCGGCTTGGTATAGCCTTACCAAATCCAGCGCCCGAGGTGGAGATGACACCCACGCAAATACAAGCGGAAGCACCGCATGTACCGGAAATGTCTGGGCCTACCGAGACGCGAACATTGGAACCAAAAAAGAAAAAATACGCCAAAGAAGCGTGGCCTGGGAAGAAGCCCATACCGACGCTTTTGGTGTAACAATCTCAGGAGATTATATTTTTCTTACATTTCTCTATGACACAGATTCTAGATATTAAGTTGTATAAGGAATTTCTGTATAAATTTACCTGGAAGAGTGGAAGTTTCGGGAAACAAGTTTAGTTAACTATTTGCATAAGAAAATATTATATTCGTACCTTGAATCTTTCAGCTAAATCGGTTTTAATCAGAACCATATTAAAATTGGTTCTTCTGAAGGTATTGAATTGAGTTCTCTTTGAGTTCTCTTATCTGATTCGAATTCGATCGTTTGAATCTGACCATTATCGTTTATGCGCATAATCTTCCCGCAAAGATCAAAAAATTGTAAGTAAAAAATTCTTGTAAGATAAATGAACCCGAATCAACAAGATTTTATCTTACTGTAGCGTTAAGTACATTCGAACAGATTCTAAGGAAGGTAACGACAAGAAACTTTCTGTTGTGATAAAAATACCTATATTCTTGCTTCCAATTATTTAATTTTACCGATCACACGGAACTGTTTCTTATATTTAGTTTGCGAGAGTTTCGTTAGGCTTCGCCGAAACGTATGCATCGCTGAAATTCATGGTACAATGATGCAGCGATATCACGGTTGAGTTGAAAGATCAAGATTTCAGGAGCATAGATAGTCATTGTTATTTGTGTATTTTGTGCAATGATCTAATGAAATGACTATTGATTTACGTTAAGATATTCTTGGATTTGTCAGCAAAACTTTGATTGCGAAAACAGCGTTACACAACACGGCGGCGTTTCGTTTTAAGTGCGCTCGACAAAATCTAATGGAAGACGCGTGATCGAGGGCGCATACTTTTTATTTTTGAAACATACACGACTGCATTGAAAATGAATAATTTTATTACAAAAATAAAAACCTTATAAAACATGTAAAACGAGAAGTATCAAAATATTTGTTTCTCACGGTACAATTTATCATCTCAACCTCGTTTTCCTTGATCGGGTAGCCAGGAACAGCCGGCGTGCTCGAAGAAACAGGGTAAAGGTCCAGGTTTTCTTTTAATATTCTAGGGAGGCGTCAGGGGTACTTGATGACTCGAGGGCCACCTCTTCGTAATCACGTTCGAGAGCAGCAAGATCATCGCGAGCTTCCGCGAATTCGCCTTCCTCCATTCCTTCGCCGACGTACCAATGAACAAACGCTCGTTTATTGTACATCAGGTCGAACTTGTAATTCAACTTGGCCCAGGCTTCTTCTATAGCTGTAGTGTTCGACAGCATCGACACCGCTCTTTGCACCTAAACGATCGTCGACTCTGTACCCTTTGGCTCGCGGACGAAATCATGATATTCATCTTGATACAAGGGCTGTTACTTTTCCGAAGCTTCGTCACTAGACTGCGGATTTGATGCATTTACGACAAAAATTGATGAACGTAATTTAAAACGGTAAAAACATTAAGACGATTTAAGGATATCAATATATATATTGATAGCCAAGTGACTATCGAGCAGAAATCGAGCCCGGCGTGCCGGTGTCAGGTATCGGGAATTATACGGGTCGAACGTCGCTTGAACGGACTCCAGCAGGCCCAAGACACACGGTGACTAGAATCTGACCTAGGCATTTATGACCATGTGGGCTAGTAACGTTCCCTCGGCCCAAACCTGGCACAAGCAGCCCTCGGCCAAGATTTAGGCCCAGTTTGGCCCGAGGGCTGCTTGTGCCGAGAGAACGTTACGACCCCACACGGTCATAAGTGCCCTGGTCAGAATCGAGCATTTATACTATCTGGGATGTTATTTTCAATTAATTACAATTGTTAAAGGCAAGAAGAAATTTTTATACGGTTCCTGCGTCTTGCGAGTGACCCTCGAAGCTTCAAAATCTGCGATCTTCAAAGAAAAGTAACAGCCTTACTTGATACCCGAGATGAAACCATTTCTCAATATCGCGTTTTATACGTAAAATTGATAAAAAAATCAGCATGTAAAAGCGAGGTCACAATTCGGGATATATGACATCAGAGAAAGATATAGAAGAACGATATCAGTCTCGATCGTTCCGTGTCTACGGTTAACACCGGTTATATACATATATTTTATCATTTTCGATTATAAAAAGCTTGACCTTAGGCTTGAAGATTTTAAGCAAGTTAACCGATGTATTTAACAAAAGAGCAAAGTTCGATCGGGATGAAGAATTAGGATGACAGCGAGCAAATTCACTCTATATTAAATAATCACGATCACGGGGTGGATGAGATTAAAGCGTTGACCGTGATCGTGATTCTGCGATCACTATTCACAACTGTTTCAAGGACCGAAATCGATATATCATAACTGTCTTCAAGTCCTGGGTCGTAATAAATATTCACTAGGAAACATTTTGAATTTTAAAAACTAGAACCTCAGGCTACAAAGTTGATTAACAAACAAAGGATGATACCACTTTGTTCGTTGTTTGTGATATAGTCGGAGTCAGTGGCGCGTTGCCCTATGGGCAACTTGGGCAAATGACCGGCAAGATCCAAATTCTACGTTTTTCTCATAAAAAATTTCAAACTCAAACTCTAATCTGGGAAAATTCATAATACAGTAAAGTCTCAATTCTTGTCAAGCAGTCTGCGTTCTGCACGGACAGTGATCGCATACCGACATTATTTCTTTTATGACTGCGTCTAGCAATATTTCTAGCAATTCCAGCTTTCAACTTACGATTGTTTTATTCTTCCCAACGTGAAAGTTATTTCACAAAGTTTGAGCTAGGGGCCCCGAAATTCTACTTTGCCCAAGACCCCAACTATAGTTGTAACGCGCCACTGGTAGCAGTGAGATGTCCACGAGCTAATTGATACCTTGGCTAGGTCTCCACCAGGAACGACGGTGGGCGGCCGATAATTAATACCGACTTTGAAGCCGGTCGGGCACCAGTCGACGAAACGGATACAACTTTTGCCCTTCATCGCCGCGATGGCCGCGTTCACATCCTTCGGGACGACATCGCCGCGATACAGCAAGCAACAGGCCATGTATTTCCCTTCGCGAGGGTCGCATTTCACCATCTGGTTGGAAGCCTCGAAGCATTCGGAAGTTATCTCCGCAACGGACATCCCCTCGTGGAAGGCTTTGTCAGCGGACACCACCGGGGCGTAGGTTGCCAACGGAAAATGGATTCTAGGGTACGGTACCAAGTTCGTCTGGAACTCGGTCAGGTCTACGTTCAAGGCGCCGTCGAACCTCAACGACGCCGTTATCGAGGACACCACTTGACTGATAAGACGGTTGAGATTCGCGTACGAAGGCCTCTCGATGCCGAGCTTCCGGCGACAGATATCGTAAATTGCTTCGTTGTCGACCATAAACGCGCAGTCTGAATGCTCGATCGTTGTATGCGTCGTCAAGATTGCATTGTACGGCTCTACGACCGCCGTTGATACCTATACATGTCAGTTTGTATCCTTCAAAAATTATCTCTTCGCTGACGAAGACCATACCCTATTAGTAGCATTTACGGTTGGCCAGCACGGTGGCCAACGGTTGAGAGTTTGTTAGGGAATAGTTAGTGGTTTTGCCGACAAATCGCCAACGTAGGGCCAACGATGAATACCCAACGTTGGGCCTACAGGTATTATAGTCGGAGAATTAACGTGGAATTTACAACGATTATACTACATTGGTCCAACGAAAATCTGCCAACATTTACATATTTCGTCTAACGGAAGCCAGAAGTGTTGCTGCAACCACAAATAAGTTATATTCCAAATTAATTTTTTTCGTATTTCTAAATATAATTAAAATTTGTAATTTTTGCGCGATAGTTGATCCATAAAAAATCCATAAATTTTTATTGTGAGCAGTCTTGGAATTTTTTTAGTTTCTTTAATTTTTCCATTTTCCAAGGGAAAAGCAAGGGGTGTGTTCATGTATTGTAAGAAGACCCTTTTGGATTTCTTCAAAATGGGTCTTCCTTTTTTAGATACTTTTTAGAAGTCCTTATCATAGCATCTACAAACAAGAATCATCTGTAGATTCAGCGATAGGGCATGTATTTGCTACGCAAGTGGGTCCGGGTTCAAGTCCGACGTGGGTATTATTTTTAGTTTCTTACATTTTTTCCAAAATTTTACGGTGAAAATACATTTTTAATATGTATATTATTTATGATATACCATAAAAATGACTATTAAAGAGAAAATCAGAATGTGGGCTCTGTATGTTCGTTTTATAGTACCGTTGGCTCAACGTTCGCCTCGACTATTAGCCCAACTGCAAACAAGAGCATCTCTAACGGTTGCTCAACGCATATATCGTCAACGGAGGCCTAAAAAACGCCAACCATAAATGCTACTAGGTTAACGAGTAGACTACGAATTTTATGCATAACTATGAAAATCCGCAGTCTAACACTGTGCAACACCGTTCAGCGATTACTGTTAGGTGTAAGATTCTTCTATCATGCAACGTTTTCGAAAAACATTGATTTTTCACAAACTCTGTAAGAATCGGTCAACAGTAATTGCAGAACACGAAAAGGTTTCGTTGGACAGCGTAACGAGTAGACGACGAATCTTTATGCAATAAAAATATTCTGGATTGATTGTGGGAAGCAGGAATAAAATAAGAATTGATTTCATCCCCGAATGACTTTGTTACGTTAAAAACAACATTACAATATTCTTGAATTTTTCTAGTTTACTACTGTTTTATATTTCACCCAACTAATTTCTTCGTAAACGCATAAAGATCCGCGGTCTAGAGGATTGATTTAGTTCGGTGAAAAATCTAGATTGGTCTAGATCAGGCAGAGTCCTCAACGCTACGGGGAAAATGACGTCAGAGAAAGGACTGTATAGAAGACCATCGAATTTGCTCCCTCTATGCGTGTATTCGTACTTGAGGGGCAGGGTAAACGGCAAACTCAAGTTTGCTCTTCTTCCCATAGTCTTCGGACAATTTCTGCATCAACAGGGAGGTGAATCCCGAGCCGGTGCCGCCTCCGAACGAGTGAAAGACGAAGAAACCCTGAAGACCGGTGCACTGGTCGGTCAGTCTTCGTACCCTGTCCATCACGGAATCGATCACTTCCCTGCCGATAGAATAGTGACCGCGGGCATAATTGTTCGCGGCATCCTCTTTCCCGGTGATCAGTTGCTCCGGGTGATACAGTTGCTTGTACAATCCCATCCGTACCTCGTCTAATAAGAGAGTTTCGTATGCTGCTAGAGTTTCGTAAACAGCACACGACAAAAAGATTTTCGGTATTGTTGTGATTAAACTAACCGACGACCGTGGGCTCGAGGTCGACCATTACCGCGCGAGGTACCATTTTGCCGGAGCTCGTTTCGTTGAAAAACGTGTTGAAGCAATCGTTAGTTCCGCACACTTTATCTGACGGCATCGTCCCATCCGGTTGAATCCCATGCTCCAGACAATACAACTCCCAACAAGCGTTGCCCATTTGGACGCCAGCTTGGCCCACGTGCATCGAGATGCATTCACGCTGCGGCGTAACAACACCTTTACCATTAGTAGTCAATATTCCACGTGTATTTCACATACACATATATTTCACTTTGGGTATTTCACACGTGCATTAACGTATCCGAATTTTAATTAGTATTTATTTTTAGAGTACAGTTACTAGAACAACAAAGAAATATTTTTAGTCTTCCGACCATAAAAAGGGACTCTGTTTACAATTTTTAGTAGCTCTCACATCCTCGTACTCCTACACTTTCAACTATCTTTTTCTTATCTTTTCTATCTACTCTTTTCTTTTGAGATAACGACATTTTTAGATGGTAGATTACATCATTCACGAGCAACCACTGTTGGTTGCTGACATGTTTAAATTCATGGAAATTTAAACTCTGGAGAGTATACAAATTAAAATGAGGATGCATTGATGCACGTGTAATAGTACACAATACAAATTTGTTTTCCATGTTTTGCCACAACGAAACTTTGCGGAAACATCCTGCGACGACAATTCTTTGCGTCGCCCAAGGTAACGGTACGCGCGGAAACATAGTAATTCGTAGAGCATCGTTTAAAAGCAATCAAGGCGAGAATGATGATGATGAACAGTTTAATTATTGCTCGCTCCGCGTCGACATCCACTGGCATACATTGAATTTTAGATGAGATATATGCCTTACCATATTGAACGATTTTCGGGGAACACGCGTCTTGCGATAAATGTATTATTTCAAATTTGCTTTGGTTGTTGGATCGAAAGGGAAATTTTAATGATATTTCATTGAATCACAGGAAATTTTGGACGGCCTTCCTCCGCTACCCAGGAAAAACTGAATTGTCACGATTCATAACAGTTGCCTGGACAACATTATTTCTCGTGTACAATGAAGTTGAACGTAAGAAAAATTGAACACGCGCATTGAACGCCGCGTGTTGCGAATGATGAGTTATCATCTTTCTCGTCCCTTTATGATGCAATAACATGCAATTTCTGCTTTTAATCATTATGGTGAGTTATCGATTTGTATCTGGAACGATAACCATGGTCCGTTATCATTTTATTGCCGACTGTGCGGTAAGAGCAGTTTCCATATGGGCATTACTTTGCGAACGCGCATTGAAAAATTGCGCTTTTTATTCAATTAAACGAACTAATAAAAATAAACGGTTATCTACATAAATACGTAAGCGTGCGTAAGCGTAAAATGTGTCTTCGTTAAGAAAGAAACCGAATCGCTATTAATACATCGGCGTAGGGCGGTGACCTTGACATTTTCGGACGATCCTATTTCATTGAGAACATCGTGACGTATTTAGGACCTATTCTATTATGTAATTACATTTCGAATCGATCATGCGCGTGATTGTACACGTGGTTCTCGGTGTTGCTGCGATAAGTACTCATCCGTTACTTGATAACTGCTTAGCAATTCGTTCACGATTAAGTAAGTCCGAGTTGTTACTCGTGACTCTTCGATGATGACTCGAAGGATTCCGAGTTGTTAACGCGATCTCGAGACTCGGGACGCTTCGGTTACACGGTTCCGCTCGCGCCAGCTGCACATTACAAATTCCCTCTGAGCGGTGCTGTGGTCTACTATACATTGATCATGGACGCGAGTAAAAAACACGAGAATCCTAATCCTAAATTATCGGCGAACCCTCTTAGTAGATTAGTATTTTGGTGAGTAGCCAACGTTGTTTAAGTGTCGTGACCGATTTAACTGTGTGTTTTACACGTGTTTCATTCAAGGTGGTTGAAACCACTGTTCCTGTATGGGAAGAGCCATGATCTAGAACTCAAAGATATATACAATGTGCTGCCAGAGGATGTCAGTCAACGCCTGGGAGATAAACTCGAGAGGTGAGTAAATATTATACAATGTTGTGGACGCAAGTCTAATGTCAAACAAGCTGCACAAACAGATCAGATTGAAAATTTATTGTCTATCGTTTGTTCCTTCAGGAATTGGCTGAGGGAAGTTAAAGAAGCAGAGGAATCTGGAAGAAAGCCTAAATTCTTTAAAGCTATAAAGAAAACATTTATGTGGTCTTTCCTCTACTTCGGAGGATGGCAGTTCTTCCTGGCTGTTGTCATCAAGTAAACATTCAAATCTAATGCAAACAGAAGTGTCACCGGTGCGTAACGTTATTTTGATCTTGCAGAGTTTTACAACCGTTTGTTCTGGGTCTACTCATTTGGCATTTCGATCCAAGATCGATGTCCACTGTCACGGATGCATATATTTATGCATTCACTGTTATAGTCTTAACTATAGTCGGTGCTGTAATTGTACACCATTCAAACTTAGGATTATTGCAAATTGGAATGAGAATGAGAATAGCGTGTTCCTCTGTGATGTACAGAAAGGTATGAAGTTATATTTATACGATTAACGATTATCAATGTTTCACATGCTTTGTGTTTATTTTCAGATCTTGCGCTTATCAAAGTCGTCTACTAATATCGCAACTCCGGGACAGATTGTGAACTTAATGTCGAACGATGTAGCCAGATTTGAACAGCTGTGCGTAGCGTTGCATTACATTTGGATTCTACCGATTCAGGCTGTTCTAATCACATACATGATGTGGGAAAGCGTGCAAATAGCTTCTTTAGCTGGTGTCTTCCTAATAAGTGTTCAAACTATACCATTGCAAGGTGTAACATCGTTTCCTCTTACTTTTTAAGACATTAGTAACATTGCTAAAGCAATTCTCTTCTGTTTAGGATACATGGGGAAATGGATTTCAAAGCTACGGTTAAAAATTGCGATCAGAACGGACGAAAGGGTGCGTTTAATGTCAGAGATCATCAATGGAATTCAAGTGATTAAGATGTACACTTGGGAGATACCGTTTGAAAAACTTGTTAGTCTTGTTAGAAGGTTTGTCTATATTTTTTTTTATTTCTTTTTGTAGAAACTATGTAAAGTACCTATTATCGCATGTGTGTACACTCATCGAATGATCTTTTCAGTCGCGAAGTGGACGTACTTACTATTTCATCGTACTTAAGAGGCTTCACTCTAGCTACTTTTGTCTTCACCGAACGAACAACGTTGTACTTCACGGTTATGGCATATGTACTTCTCGGAAATAGTATATCTGCCGACAAAGTATTTTCTATGGCACAATACTTTAATGTACTACAACTGACCATGGCCATATTGTACCCGATGGCTGTCTCGGCTGCCGCGGAAGCCTCTGTATCCATTAAAAGACTCGAGGTAAACTAGTATTTACCATTATTTACCAGCTAGATGATTAGCTCCGATTAATGAACTTTGAATGTTTTATTTTTAGCACTTCCTGTTGTTAAAAGAGAACGATACCCCTGTCCATGCCAAGCCGATTCTCGGAGATGGCAGTATCTCGATGAAATGCATTACAGCATCTTGGGCGGACAGTGCGATTACAAGCACGTTACACGATATCAGTATTCACATAAAACCTGGGAAACTGTATGCTATAGTTGGCTCGGTTGGTGCTGGAAAGGTATTGTCAAAAAAGACAAAACGCTTTAACACTAAACCTCCCTTGAAAGCCTTAAAAGTAACTGTTACATGTTTCCCTTATATAAATGACAAGTTTGATTTTATTTAGACTTTGTATAGCTCCTATTGTAATGCATGCTCTACTAGAGCTATCTATACACTAATTTCTTATGAAATAATTTTTATTATTTCAATAGTTGTGAAATAGGAAATTTGGAAACGATCATTTTTTGACTGGTGCTGATGGGTTTAGTGTTCACAATTAATCAAAGTATGATTACTCTTATGTCTCCTGTACCCTTTGTTCAGAGCTCGTTCCTGCAACTAATTTTAAAAGAACTGCAACAGTCGCGTGGCGATATTCAGGTGAACGGCAGTATATCGTACGCTAGCCAGGAAGCATGGCTGTTCTCCGGCACGGTGCGCAACAACATACTTTTCGGTCAGTCTTACGATTCGAAGAAGTACAGCGAAGTTGTTAAAGTGTGCGCCCTGCAGAAAGATTTCCAACAGTTCAATCATGGCGATAAAGCTTTGGTCGGCGACAGGGGCGCGTCTCTCAGCGGAGGACAGCGCGCGAGAATTAATCTGGCTAGGTACTCTACACAGAGAATTTTTAATTACCACAATTATTTACCGCAATCACATAATTTTTATTACCACAGGGCTGTGTACAGAGACACGGATATTTATTTGCTGGATGATCCGTTGTCCGCGGTGGATACCCACGTTGGGAAACACCTGTTCAAAGAATGCATCAAAGACTACCTCCACAATAAAACAAGAATTCTCGTGACGCATCAAGTACAATTTTTGAAGAATTGCGACTACATCATTGTGTTGAATAACGTAAGTAACCGCGGTCGAGCAATCCGGTTAGACCCCGTTGAGTCGGTACAAGAGGGATACATGATTCTTTCAGGGTAGAGTTGAATTCGAAGGCACGTTCACAGAGTTACAAGCGAAGAACTTAGATTTCCTAAGTATGCTCTCGACGGAAGAGCAAGAGACCGATACAGAGAGCATGCAGACCGATGAAAATCAAACGCCCGATATATCTGTCAGTTCAGTGAACAACAGCAAAGACGAGGATGAAGAACCTCAAGAAACCGAGGAACTAATGGGCAAAGGAAACATTGCGAAATCGCTATACTGGAGATACTTCCGAGCCGGAGGATCGATTCTAATGATTCTAGGTTTCATGCTCACTTTAATTCTAGGACAACTAGGAAGTAGTGGTAGCGATTATTTTGTTGCTTTCTGGTTAGCCTTTGGACAAATTTTTTTTCGATGGTATCACGGAACGTTTGCACGAGAATGTTTGTTTCAATTTTCGTGTTTGTTTCTTTTTCAGGACGAAACAAGAAGAAATGCGCGTGAAAAACAATATGAATCATACGCTAAAAATGTGGACAGAATTCGGTTCTACAATGCCTTCATCGATTGTAACAAACTCAAGCGAGGTGATAAATGAAATAACCAATAGCATGATAAATGCTTCAGCCGCGGATAACTTCAATGACATGAACCCGGATATCCTAACGATCATGGACAACAGCAGTTTAGATAACAATAAAGTTGGTAATATTAATCACTTGTTTTAACAGCTCGACGGGCAACAATGACCATCATTGTGTTTAGTCGCAGATGTGGATCGTTAACACTGGACCGCGCTTGGAATCTTTTCTTGACCGCGACACTGCCTTATGGATTTATGGAAGCCTCATTATTGCGAGTATACTCATGACAAGTTTCAGAAACATTATATTTTACAAGATATGTATGAACTCCAGCAAGAATCTCCATAATCAAATGTTCTCGTCACTGCTTAAAGCGCCAATGTTATTTTTCGATACTCATCCGTCCGGTAGGTATCAAAGCGATATCGTAGACCGCTTATTGCTAATGAGTTCGTAAAGACCGTATTAACAAAATGGTATAATATTTCAGGTCGTATTCTAAATCGTTTCTCGAAAGACGTTGGTGCAGTTGATGAAATGTTGCCGAGAACAATGATAGAGTCTATACAGATATTCGCGGTGATGGTTGGGATTCTGGCCCAAGTACTTATTATTAATTGGTGGACAGTGTTCCCAATGCTAATCGTCGGCTTCTTGTACTGGCAAATACGAAATATTTATCTGAAAACCGCGCAGGACATGAAACGTTTCGAAGGAATCAGTAAGAACGATATATCTTTTAAATAATATGTTATATTCTTTTATCACGTAACATTCTAACAATTCTAACATTTTCAGCGAAGAGCCCCGTCTTCTCCCACGTTAGTTCCTCGTTGTTAGGATTAACTACGATTCGATCGTCTTCCGCCCAAGATATGGTTCGCAAAGAATTCGATGTTCACCAAGATCTCCACACCAGTGCTTATTACTTGACTATCGCAGCAAGCACCGCTTTCGGATTCTCATTGGACATAGTGTCCATCTGTTTCATCACCTTCGTCACATATAGCTTCATTATACTGGACGATGGTAATTTGTTACTTGATAATTTCGTGTCATTACTGATAATTCAATTGTCGTGTTAATCTTATCAGGAAACACGTTCGCTGGGAATGTCGGCCTGGCCATATCGCAAGTTCTAATTTTATGTGGCATGCTCCAACACGGAATGCGACAAACCGCGGAAACGATAGCGCAAATGACCAGCGTCGAGCGAATTTTGCAATTCACTCAGCTCGATAAGGAGGGACCGTTCGACAGCGAGCCTAACAAGAAGCCGTCGGCACAGTGGCCTTCTAAGGGGGACATTAAGTTCGATCATCTGTATCTTCGCTACGATGAATCTTCGCCTGCTGTTCTCAAGAACTTGAACATTCTTATCAAGCCCGGAGAAAAAGTAATTTCTCGTTGCCTGAAAATATCGAAGAACGAAATGGGGAATAAACGAATTAATTTAATTCTTATCTTAGGTAGGAATAGTGGGTCGCACCGGCGCTGGAAAAACTTCTCTGATCTCAGCTCTGTTCAGGCTGGCCCAGCTCGAGGGTAGAATATGCATAGACGACTTGGACACTAGTCAGATTGGCCTTCATGATTTGAGAAAGAAGATCTCTATTATCCCGCAAGAGCCAATCTTGTTCTCGGCAACTCTTCGTGATAATCTGGACCCATTCCACAATTACGATGACGCCAGTCTTTGGGCCGCTTTGGAAGATGTAGAATTAAAATCGAACATCGAGTCTCTCGACTACGTTGTCGACCAAGGAGGAGCTAACTTTAGCGTTGGTCAGAGACAATTGCTCTGTTTGGCGAGAGCTATTCTACGAAACAATAAGATTCTCCTACTCGACGAAGCTACAGCCAATGTAGATCCTACAACGGACTCTTTGATTCAGACTACCATCCGGCGAAATTTCAAACACTGCACTGTGCTAACTATAGCGCACAGATTGAACACGATAATGGACAGCGATAAGGTATTGGTCATGGATCATGGACAAGTGGCCGAGTTCGATCATCCGCATATTCTGCTTCAAAACGAACGAGGACATTTCACCAGCATGTTGAAAGAAACTGGGAGACATATGTTCGAGCAACTGAGTAAAGTGGCTGAGAAGGTAGATGCCTGGTTTATAAAGTAATTTGTCTTTAAGGGGTAGACTCGTTTGTAGGATTGTAAGGATGCGGGATGCGCCTTCACATTTCTCGATAATACAACGATGGGGTTTTACAGTAGTCAAAAGCTCTAGATAAAAGATCAATCTCTTTTCGTCGCCTTCTCCTTTTATTTGGTAAAAAGAGAAGACGGCAACAAGAAGCAACGAATAAATTGCTCGATGTAATAGCTTCAGTGTAAACATACCTTTAGATATTAGTGTTCTAAGAAAATGGTGTTGCGTTTTCAGGCATACAAAGACCATCCCGAGCATACAGAAGAAAACAAGGTGCATTCGAAGTCTCTCAATGGCAACACCACAGTGGAAGATGCTTGATAAAATGAATGCGCATGCTTGATACGAGAAAGTACATCCGTAACAACTACTTTTACAGTTAATCTACGTTAGTGCAGCATACAATTCTCGCTGGAACGAGTATATACCATTTTAGCATACTATATGCGAAAGTAACGGCACCAAAAACTTATGACAATAGATAATCTTATCTTTTATATAGTTTTGATAACTTCGTATATTGTTCCTACTCTTCTTGCAATATGGGTTTTTCCATATTGCAGTGCAGTAATGTTTTTACAAAATATGCAACTAGTGAAGAATACTTTTAAAATATATACAAATAGTTTTCCAAGTATGGTTCTAGCAACTAGTTATTAAAAGGTACTTAAAATTTATTTGTTGAAGACGTGTAAGCAAAAGTAAACATAATTTATCATTTTATAAATGCAGGAGAAAGTATTCATGAATGATTTAGAACAAAGCAGGCACAGGTACTTTTATACACATGGCCGAATATTTTTTTAAAGATTTAGATTAAAATATACAAACTATATATTATTGCTTCAAAGAAAATATTATGTCTACACAGATATTTTAATGAATGACATTGTAGAATGTAACAAAGAGATTTATTCGTATTATCTATACTGTGCTATATCCAGATATGTAATTTTTCTAATAAAATATCTTTTCTTATAGAAAATTGTTCCCAGAACTTTATTAGAAATACTGTGTATAAAAATATAGATATTTGCATTCTATAAAATGTATCCTAAATGCTAAATTAATTGAACAGCACCGCTTTTAACTAGATTCGCGACAGCGCTGTACTGTATAATGTGTTGCGAGCCCTGCTCGAGATCTATTTCTTCGTCCAAGGACCCAGGCAATACGATTCCATCGACTCTTTGATTAGCCCTTAGAAACACGTATGCCTGCATGTTAGGCTTTACGCTCAGTCTATTAACTTCGAACGTTTGAAAGTTTCCAGGCATGTGCTGCAGAGCTACTGTTCTGAAGAGATTTTCAATGCTAGCAAGAAACTCCTTGGCGAATTGCAGTTCTGCGGGAGTTAGATAACACTCTTCCGGAGATCTGTTGGCTTCCTGTGAAAGTATGTGAATAGTATACTTCTCGATTTTCTCTAATCGAGCCCTGAGGTAGCTGGATATCACGAATTTGATTCTGTCCAGCTCCATTCTGTGAACCATTAACCTTAGATCCCCTTTGTCTAACCTCTTCATGTTGTCTTCCATATGAGTAATTTGTTGCAACATACAATCAACCAAGTCGGCTTGATGAGGAAGAATCTCGGGAGCAAATTTCTCATTCAACCAAGCTTCTTCGATTGCTATCAAAGCACTTTGAGCTGTTAGTTCTTCTTCTTCATGCTCAACCTCTAATCGCGCGTCCGAATCGTCCATGTTGCACGTTCCTTTTAAACTAATTAAATATTGTCACGTAAATTGATACATAATCCATTTAAAAGTTACAAAAGATCGTGGAAAGAATCCCTTTTAAAATTTTTTTAAAAACATTCCGCTTAGGACCATATTATGTTGTGCAAAATCGTTTATAAACAATGGCGACAGTGGCGCCAACGTAGTTGACGGTTTGCGAACTAATTCAGAACCATTCAGAACTAATTTCACTGGTTTGCTTTAGTTTTTTCTCTTTGAAAGAATCAGAGCCTTCTGCCTGATTCGCTTTTTGTCCCCCGTGGATGGGAGACCTCTTCTCCGATTCACACCTTTTTTGCTCCGCGATAATTACTCGACCTACTTGCGTAAGTTAATTTAAGTCCGGCGTTGTATGAAAGGGAGCCAGAAGGAATATCGCATTCGTTCTGAAACCCTTTCAGGGTCTCTTACGAATAAAGGATAATGTCGAGCTAATAGCTTTACGGTTCACTGGAAGTGAACAAGAGCATCTACGAAACGGTTTCTAAACTTCGTTTTACTGGTACACAAGGTCATACACGTCGTTTGGAATAAATTCTTATTTACAAAGGATTTTGATGCATTTATGATAAAAATGGATAGGTACCCAGATAGCACACGACATCTTAAAGATGTCGGTTTTAAGTCGTT
>CM052332.1:17566369-17607083 GCA_028455615.1 Lasioglossum zephyrum | reverse complement strand
GGGGGGGGGGGCAGGGATAGATATCCATTTAACAAATTGCGCTAACATTTTTCGTCGTGGGGAAGTTCCCCGCTAGGCAATATACTAATAGTAGTACTACTACTATTTATTCTCCCCCTATTATGGGGCCAGTACGTCTATTTCTTGCAAAATTTCTATGGCTCGAGGATGTACATAGATTAAGTACATCCTTTAATTATTGTCATTGCAGGTCCAAGAAACTTTTAAATAAGATTCTATGAACGGTCAGGGGTGGGGGGAAAGGAGAGAGGAAAAAGTGTTTCACCTTAGGACCGCTACAGGGCTGTGTAATGCTATCTAGCGGGACCGACCATAAACAGTAGCACATCAGAAAGCGTTTGAGAACAGTATATATAGAAATCGCTAACAAATCAGGTAGTAGCGAGAAAAGTGTATGACTATTTGTCCATCTGATGGCGAGTGTAGGAGGTAGCTGCCATAGTAAAATATAAAAATAATAATATTTGGTACAAGCAACATGGTAACAATTTAATGTCACATATGTATATACAGTAGGACCTCGATTAATCGGCTTGATCGGGAGACAAACAGCCCGGATAAATTAAAGTCCGATGAATAATCGAGATCTTAGGGAAATAATTGAAATGTACATTGCAAAATAAATTGTCTATTTTTTAAAATTTATTTCCCTTCGTCATATAATCATATTTAAACGCATATTTGTTTATAGTCAGGATTCCGTGAATCGAGAGGAGAGCGACACGCGATCAACCTTCCTCATTATAATTAGCCGTCAGAGGAAATGAGAGTACTCACGCCTATGTCTGAACTTGAAGCCACCCTGATAGCCAAGTTCGGCTCAGAGCACGCAGAGAGCGGAGAGTGGAGTGCACGTGGAGTGCAGTATCGTTCCAGACCCCCGCTTTAGGCCGCTCTGAGCACCGGGTGGAGCGGACGTGGAGTGCGCGTGGCCCCTAGCCTGGATCAGCTCCTAGGTAAGTGTGAGTGTGCCAAAAAGTGGCGTCAAGTTCAGACATAGGCGTGAGCACTCTCATTTCCTCTCTGTTAATATTTCAATCTTTTGGTGAAAAATAAAGAATATCAGTTACAACAATTAATGTGTTCTATCTTCCCTACCCTGTATATGAATATGCGATAGTATTCTGACTTGTCGTTGATTTGTACTATTGAATTTCAGAATTTTTCCAACCATCTGACTTGTCGTTAACTTGCACTACTGAATTTCAGATACCTCCTTCGACATAGGTTGACATAGATGATGCAATAAATATATACTGTTCTTTATGACATTGTTCATACATCAAATGCTGATATTGTACATGTGCATAACTTATATTCTAACGCATACACATACATGAACATAAAACAAATTATCTGCATCGCGAAGTAGTAGTGTCTCATCGGTGCCCATGTGTAAGACAAGAACAGAGACGGTGATCCTAGAGATATTACGAGGTCCTGCTGAGGATCTTTATCAATCTTTATTGCCACCATTTTTACCAGTAGAGACAGATTTAGCATGGAACAGAACCTATACCTGATAAAAACAGATAAAAACACCGACGAGATACCAGGTGATAAAAGTGGATAGTACAGTTTAGTTCAAACAGTTTATGGAAGATGGCTCTGAACGGATATTTGAAATCTTAGTCGTGTTAATTGAAGACAAAAATAGAAGAAATAGACAATGAAGTATAGTATACAATGCTTATTTAACTTAAAATAATGCAACGTTGTACGATACAATATTAAAATATAAATTTTCGAAAAGAATATTAAAATTCCTAGCGTGTTACGTTGGAATATTTTGATTTTTGTGTTGGGTGGATTGTTCGCTGACTAACTTAGCTCGGCTCGAGGGATAACAGAATTGTAATTCCGGTAGTGGCTTCAGTGGATTACGAGTTCGTTCTAATCCTCATCGGTGACTTGAACAATAGAGTTGATATTGAAAGTTACTTAGCGTAGACGTAAAATATAGAAAATGAATGTGATATCGTGCTTCTTATTTGTTGTGAGTGTTTGGCAGCTAGCGAATGCAGAATGGAACACAAAAGACTATATGAAACGGGAGCATTCTTTGACCAGGCCGTATCAAGGTTTGTAAATTTTCGATCGGTTTACGGAAATTACGTCAAGTAACGTAAAAATTCGTGACGTGTAATGCGCTCTAATTTAAATTCAATTAATGCATGGATACGTTGTACGGTTACAATGTAAAACTTCGCTCCGACGAGTAAGAGGTTATTTTATGAATAATAAAAGCTTTTTTATCTGCTCTTATTATGACTCAACAATGACTTGTTTATAGCAAAGTTAAAGCAATCTCGTCAGCTTGTTAAAGCATGCAATAAAATCATACCCATTCTCCCGCGAATATATACGAAATTATATATTTATGTTTAGGATCTGGAATGACAATACCTTATTGGGATTTCTATGGTAGCACAATGGTAACAAATAATTATATCAGATTAACACCAGACCTCCAAAGTAAACAAGGTGCCATATGGAATTCTGTTGTAAGTTCCAAATTCTTTCTGACCGTGTTTGTTTAATTAGTCATAGACTATGTGTCAGAGATTACAATATCATGCTGGTATAATAGACACTATCAAAAAGGAAGAATGATTAGTTGATTTTTCAAAGACAAAGGTTGGGATTGTGAAAGCTCCGAGCTAATGTTCTTTGTATTATTGTCACAGCCGTGCCATGCGAGGAATTGGGAACTACAAGTCCACTTCAAAGTACACGGAAAAGGAAGGGATCTGTTTGGAGATGGTTTTGTCATTTGGTATGCCAAAGAAAGGATGCAGCATGGCCCAGTATTTGGAAATCAAGATCATTTCCAAGGATTAGCTATTATATTAGATACGTACAGCAATCACAATGGCCCGCACAATGTACGTATTATAGCCCAGTTCTGCAGGATTAGAATCCAACTACTCTTTTTTAAATGTAATTACTAGAGGTGTGCGAGATTCCATTCTCAGGTTTTTGCACATTCCTAATAATCACATAGAATTATATTGAATTGACTGAAACTGTTAAATTGTGTGACTCAATTAGAAGGTAATAATTGAAGTAGAATGCAATTAAATTACAGCAGGAATCAATTAGCACAATACACATGGAATAACAATGAGAATCTATAATAAATTTATCGAATTTTTCAGCATCAACATCCATACATCTCTTCCATGGTTAACAATGGCTCGTTGCATTACGATCACGATCGTGATGGGACTCATACGCAACTTGCAGGCTGTGAAGCAAAATTTAGAAACTTAGAACACGATACACATATCGCTATTAGATACGAAAGAGATATATTAACGGGTAAGTAATCGCGGTCTCGGGTTATTCCGAGTTTCAGAGCATGAGATATATGTTGTTGCAACGTTCCATCATGAGATAAATGAAAAGTACTCGGAACATTTTCTTCAAACATGTGTGTTTGTATATATATATATGTGCATCCAGCCATTTGACGTAGAGATCAAACATACTCATGGTAACGCTTTCCACGTATTTACATTGTTTTATATGGTGTTGTACAAATTAATATTACAGTAAGGTCTTACCCTGAGGCCTCCTGGCTTACAACATGGAGTGCCTCAACTTCGTCAAGCGGTACATCTTCATCCTTCGTGCATTGCTTATTCTTCGCACTAGATTTTCATTATCGAGATTGCATGCTATTGCACGAACATGTAAAAGAAATCATTTCACTTATTATATTGTAGCATGATATCGTAGAACGTATTAAGAACCAGAGACTACATAAGTTAATGCGGAGAATCTGTAGAAGATTTTTTCTAACAGACCTGCTTCTCGTTTAGTTTCCACGGACTTTGCGAATAAAGCTGCGTGGAAGGAATGTTTCTCGGTGAAGGAAATAAAACTTCCCACTGGTTACTACTTCGGACTTTCCGCGACGACGGGAGATTTATCTGACAATCACGACATATTATCTATTCGTTTGTTCGAGTTGGATCTACCGGATGATGTAAGACTTATCTTCGAACAATATAAAAATCTCCTTGTATATGATTACTATCAATAACGTGTATCGATTTTTCAGCCAAAAGATCAGGAAGATAGGTCCAATATATTGCCATCGGCAGCGTTTTACGAAGCTCCACGAGGTAATGTAATTGTTAACGGATAACGATTCTCTATCGAATAGGCTTTCTAAATCGCTAAGAATATGATTGATTTCTCATTGCAGAGCACATAGACGATCCGAAGCAGTCTACGTTAAGTAGAGTAATGTTTTTCCTGTTGATGCTCGTGTGTGCGCTCGCGATAATCGCTTGCATCGTGATAGGCATCATGTGGTATCAGAAGCATCAAGAGAACAGTAGGAAACGGTTTTATTAAGCCAGCCGCGCGGCGATCTGCCCACGAACTATTCCATTTTCGAATTTCTCGTTTATATCGGATGTTTAATTCTAATGAGATAAAGTGTCGTTGTAAAGTGTTCATAAGACTGTTTATTTGGATATTTAGTGTAAAGAGAACGACGGTTACTGTATTAGCCAATAGTCCCGTTTCCGAAACGCGTCACTCTCGATGGATATTTCGAACAGGAAGCTATACATAGCGACAACCGATTAAACAATAATTAAACTAACGTGTAAATTGTTGCAGCAGTTTGTAAGGCGTGTCGAATTATGCTATTGCTACTCTGGTCCTAATAATGTTAATGCGTGTAGTGCACACAGTTCCTTTGCCAAAGTTTTCATGCTCTTAAGTTGCTGCAGTCAATCCCCATAGCTCTAAGTTTTCGGTACAATGTATATTGTTACATTCTCTAACACAAGTAGAAACCGAAGCATCGATGATGTGTTTCTTTTCTTTTAATGTAATCAGTTTGAATTAAGGAATACGATAATTTATTCGCAGTGAGTCTGGAACTTGCAAGATTTTTTAACGAGACATCACACACACATACACACGTGGATAGGATATCCGATCGAAGAAACGAGCTCCTTTCTTTTTTTTTAGGAATAATTACCGATTTCTATGAGAGATCGCTCTTTCTCGCTCTGACTTATCTTTACATGATCGAAAAGACTTTATTGATGTAGATTTTATATTTGTACATAAAACAAACGAAACCGTCGGTATGAAATGGTTGCAGAGTGATTTCGTACTGTGCGACCCTTTTTTTATACAAAAAGAAAATGCAAGAATAATGGGAACCAAAATCTCTGAATAAACGATTGTCTTGTTAAAAAGAGTAACGAACGTAATGTTATCATCCGTGGAAATAATGTACATCATCTGTTGCCAAATACGAAATAAAAGTATATTGAATTGTATAAAGAGAAATGAAATTTCTTGGAAAAACATAAACAATGTAATACAAATAAAACAGCAATAATAATTTTAAAAAAAGAGAGAAAAGAATACGAGAAAAAAAAACATTTCCCACAAAATCGTGAGATATCGTTCATCTCGACGAGTCATTCAATCTAACAGTGATCGTACTTTTTAAAATATATTTTATTAGAAATAATAAAATCATTTAATCGAACAGAAAACATCAAGGCACATCTATATTTGTCTTCTGTGTCGACTCTGTACTCATCTTTTTCGTCACCATTGTCCTGATATGACATGAAAAATAACTGTCGTCGGAACTCTTGGACAGTTGACAAAGACTTCTTTAATTGTTTATGTTTTCAAAGTCTAGACATTTGACATCGATTTAACAGTAACTTTGTAACTCCTACGCAACATACATGTACATATATCTTTCCTATGTCTTCAAATACATGTAATATTCATGACATTTACACGAGTAAAGATGGTTCAACAACTAAATAAATCACAACTTTTCTCTCTCTCTCTCGTAATTCCATGGAATTTCACAGATCTACAAGATACGTTTGGAAGATACAACGTCAACTTCTAAGAAACTGAATATCAACAATACATAAGGTACTCGAATCACATTCGTTGTAGACGCACCGGGTTTTGAAAACTCGAATCGAAACCCTTCTCCGATGCGAACGATGCTCTCTTCGAAATTTTTCCATTACAAAAACTATGTAATCGTTCCGTTCAAATAAGATTAGATGGAGGTTTCACACCTTTGAAATTTCCGTACACGGAATAGAAAAATATTAAGCACATCTGTCTCTATAACTGGCAGTAAGGCTTACGAAAATATGTCGATCTTAAAATATACATACATACGGCACGTGCAAGTATGTATGTATACAAGTGTACAACTCTGTGACATAGATATTTTTCCGAGTTCTCGATCGAGACTTCTAATTGCCTGAGGCGTTGGTAACATCAAAATATGCTAGTATCGTTCTATACATAGACTCGGGGTATATCGGTTAAAAAGAAGTTCCCTCGTTTAATTATCCGTATCAGTTACCTAAACAACAATAATATCCAACTAGTGTCAATTGTATAACAACTTTACTATAAAAAAAAAGAGTAGAAACAGTAATATAGGAAAATCATTATAGCAAAGAGAATTTGACGATTCCGCGCCATGATACATATGCTCTTCTCCGTAAAGAATAACTAGGATCTAAATTCTGTCTTGTTTGTAGATACATTGTTCGAAGACCTCCAGGCAGACGATTCTAATAATAACGTATGTTCTGAGGAACGTTGGGTCCCGACACGCCTCGTATGTACGTAAGATTGCACGATCGCACGGCGCACGGTTACTTGAACATCACGATGGGGTTAAACAAAAAGTTTAGAACAGTCTTTATACTTAGACAAAGGTCGCTGAAAATTGAACTCAACGTTATGTGATACTTATAGCGTTTGTAGGACTTCAGATCGATAGAGTGACACGCGAGACAACCGATCTCCTCCAGTTGAACGTGCGGTTCAGAGCCGCCTAACAATGATTCCTCCTTCAAACCGTAGTTCAACAGGCTACCGGAGAACCAGATCTTGTCGCCTGGATAAATGTTCAAGCTAAAATTCGTGAACGAATGATCGGCTATGAGCAGAATCTCTGCGTTGTTCCCCCACATGCCGCTTTTCATTTTCACGGAGATCTCGAACTCGTACCGATTCCAAGCGGGAAAGTGGCACTTGCTTTTCCGCTTCTGAATGCTCGCGATATGCCTGCAATTCTTTTGTCGCGGCTGATCGACCGAGTTACAATTATTCGAATACGGTTCACCGTACATACAGCCGATCGCGTTCCTAATACTGTCGGGTAACTTGTCGAAGACCGTCGCCACATTGTTCTTCAACGTTCTTAATTTAATATTGGTCACATAGCCTTCCCACGAGACCACTATTCCTTCCAGATCGGCACACTGTATCTGTACCTGGGCCTTCGACGATAATTCCTCCCAGGCAGGCTGATGACAGTGATTCTGATACTGTTCCCAAGAGAGCGTCGATATCACCTTGAATCGGTCCGGTTCCTCTTTGTACTCCATGATCATCGGCCAGCACAAAAACATGCCGGCACCGATGCCCAGAAACAGCTACAACGATTAAGTCAGTCAGAACTTGGAAAATCAGGTTTGATGGACGACATGTTACAGCAGTGATCACTGTGAATCTTTACGAAAGATAAAAAAAATGTCTGCATTGATTGCAAGACAGACACAGGAGCCAAATAAAAAATGTTCACATAAATGCATAAAGATCTACAGTTTACTCATCACTGTGTTACAGCAGTTACCTGAACAGCGGTGATGATCCAGTTGAACCTAGGGGTTCTGGTTTTCCTCAAATACCAAGAGGCGAAGAACGGCATGCCTCCGAGTAAGGTAATCACTGTCATCCTCATGGCTACGTCGCTCTCGGATAAATATTTAGCAACAGCCACTATTGGCAAGATAATGGACGCTAGACCTGCCAGTGGCAGGAAGAGGACCATACCAACTAACGCAAGAGCACCTCTAATTAACCCGTACCAGGTGGCACCTTGAGAACTGAAGATCGCTATTTGCCACCAGCTCAACGTCACGCAATGAGGTATCAAAATCTGATACGTGCCTCGCCAATTGTCCTGCGCAGCCATTTTCGCGAAAACCGCTGGAATCAGGAGGTAGAAAACTGCGCGGAAATTGAGACAGAACTCGATACCGTTGCCGACAACGTACGAGGCGAACGTGGGCACTCTGATGTCCAGGAATCTCCATCCTTGAGCGACCACGATATCAGTTTCGTACGGATACTTGGCTAGAACGTGAACGCTGAAACTAAACAGCGCTAAGAAGTCTGGAAATTTCGAGGAGTCCTTCCACATGAAGTTCAACAGCGTGACCAGCGTCAACGCGACCGCTATGATAGTGAACTCCGACTGTGGTGTCCACTGGTGGGCGATGATAGGATAGATCATTAAGTTGAGAAGCAACGCGAGGAAGAAATGGGCGTAAGGTTTCAAGTTGTTACAGCAGTGCTGATACTCGGCCTCTTCGGGGTTCAGGTTGCCTCCCGAATAACTGAGAAACAGACCGGACCAAACACGGAAATTATTGAACTCGCGTTTACGCTGTAGCATTTGGAAAGTGGCTATGACCATCACGATGAAAGACAGATAGTAGAGAGCCATCGGTATGAAGAGTATCAAGCTCTCCGTGCCGACCAGCGAATACAACAAAAGCAACAACAACACGTGAACGTTCGATGTGAAGAGAAACTTTCTGATCGACATCCCTCTTTGACCTAACGTTTCTATCAACCAAATATAAAGTCGCTTTAAAGACGCGAGAGGATGTATCAAAGGTCTCTGCAGCAGCGGTATCGTATCCAGAGCCATTTGCGACGTGTCTACCATACAGACAGCATGCGAAACTATGGGAAGCAGTCCTCTAGCGTAACTGGCAGCAGCAGCAACTAACGCTGCCTCTGTGATCTTCTCCCCTTGACAATTTAACCAATCTGTGGAGAAACAAGTAATTAGTTTTAACGGAATACAAAGTATCGAGGCTGCAAACGTTTGCCTACCATGGACATCGTTCTCCCTCTCTTCTTCTTTTCTAGGTATCGACTCCTCGGGAGACCCATCTTTCGGGAAGTCGTCGGTCGGAACATCCGTCACATCCTTCTGCGTATTATTCTGTGACATAGTATTCGAACGAGAGCAACTAGCATGATTACTCAAGTTCGATAGGTCCCTCATCCGTCTCTGTAGCTGCTCCGTTGTGATAAAATCTTCTCCATTGGAAAGACTGCGCGCATACCAGGACATTAAAAAGAATGTTGCTACATTTATTTAACAAATTGAACTTCTCGTACCTAGTGAACATTTCTCTTGCTGCTCTCCTGGCCAGTTTCTCATCTTGGGTCATATCCAGACAGTTCTTTACATCGTAGTAATTGTGTTCGGTGATACCACGACCGGACGCCAAGCATTTTCTCAGAATATCCGTTGCTTCCAAGTTACCCTGCTCGGATGCTTTTGTCAGCCAATACACGCCCAACTTTGCATTCTCCTCTTTATCGACGTCTAGATCTAAACATGTTGCACACACTTATCAATCTCTAATGGAACTGTGTGCTTGGAGTTTAATGAAAACATCAACTTTACCACATCGTTCTTCCAACAGTTGCTTGGCTAAAACTACTTGGGATTCTGGGCAACCGTCCTCGGCGAGTTGCGAACGCAATCTTCTGAGAGATCCTCGCGGTCCATCTGAAATGATCAATATTTTGAAATGCCCTACGCCTACGATCTGTCAATTGTCGAGCGGCCGTTCGTTCCGCGAAAACAACGTAACAGATGACTGACATTTCGTACGCGACAAGCGAAATTTTGATAGTTCGCCAGCCGCGCTTGCAATATTACCATCTACTTGCGGTCAATTCGATTAGCTGCCGGGAAAAATTGAATCGCGAAGAAAAAAAATTGAAACCGAACATTGTTGTGTTACCGTGAAGTGTCCATTGTTTTCGTCCAGATCTGCCAGACAATGGGACAATGCCAGCCATGATTTCGGAAAGTTTGACGAAAGCCTTCGAACCGGACCGGTGTCTTTCTTATCAGTCCTGTCACACGAGATAACCATTCACCATGGAAAACTAGCCGAAGACAAGTTCAAGATCGCTCGACGGTACCACCGTTACAAAATCGCCGTGTTCAGGCATGGTTAGCTCAAAGCGCAAGCGTGATTGTAAACAGGTTAGGTTTTCGATGAACCAAATCAAGGCGTATCAGGTGGTTCGTCGAGGAACTTGTTGAAAACCGAATGATTTTCCCTCCCACATTTCAAAATTTATTTTCGCCAGGCTTTATCGTGCAGCGACCGCGGCGTACGCAAATAATAATCTGCAGTCCAGCAATGACAGCAAAGATAATTAAATAAAAAGTAAAAAAAACAGGAAGAAAAAGAGAAACTCTCAGTAAAGCAGCAAATATAGGTAATTATACGGAGATTACCAGAGGCGAAGATAGCGACGCGACGAAAGTGAAAATAATTTTCAATTTGTTTTCATTTATTCAAATTCAGGGTGTCGCTCGGTAATTGTATACAATTATGTAATTTGCAAATACATGAATAAGCGCATCATTTATCGCTCATTATTACGCGTATGTCATTATATACTATCATTACGTGTAAATTAACGTATACATTTGTAATCTCTACGATTCGTATGTACCTCGGTATGTTGCAATTAAGTGCTAACTATACTGAAATGAGAAAAACGAAAACATCATGGTAATATTCTCGGATACCATCGAGAAACCACCGAACAGCATGCACACGCGGATTCGTTGTGAATAAGTTGCATTTTGTAAATGCTGATTCGCTGCGCCGATAATCCGGCGCCGGACGTATAGTATAAAAAGGATTATTTGCAGGACTACGTAACGTCAAGCGTCGTGTTTTATTTACGATTGTTAGAACCGGGGTATAGAACGGTTCCAAAACGTAACTGTTATATAAAAAGATTCTCATTAAAACAGTTACAAAGAACCTCTGTCCGGAAGAACTGTTACGAAATAGATAATAGTTGGAGATTTCGGTTCGTTATAACTAGATTGCGGATCTTTACGTAGAATAAAAAATGCCTACATCAATTGCAAGGAACATTAACGCATATATAGATTATTCTGTTCTTCCCTAACAATCTTAACAAGTCGAGGACAATATACGTATACAATATATATTGACATTTTTAAATTCCTCGAATGTGATTACTATTCTAAAATTGCATCAACTCGTTTTTGTCATAAACGCATAATTCTTCATAATCGTTTCGGGTAACGGAGATCGATACGATAACCAGACTGCGGATTTTTTTTATCATAAATGCATACAATCCGCAGCCTAATGATAACAGTTTTTCAAGTCCTGGCCAGAACGAATTAATTACCAAAGATGAGTAATCCTGAAGAGTTAACGAACGATGTGGAGCCAGTTTCGACGGTTTTGCGATTCGTAGCGGATAAACAGCGGAGCTAATTTTTCGCTCAACAGAACCACGTCTTGGCTGGCTCCTCGTGTAGTCAGAAATCTGCTCGGAGTCCGGTCCTGAGGAACAAACGAACCGCATCAACACAAACTGATAAATAAGCTAACAGAAACGATCCATACGACACCGAACTTACACATTGCCTGGACCTGTATAGGGTGGCGGGTTTGGTCGAATGTACGGGTTACACCGTTCGTCGGAGATCCTGGAATAGGAATTTATAATTTCTTCAAGATCCAGTCACAGCCAAAGTCGAGACGAATCACAAGAGCGCACAGTGCGGCATGCAATGGACAAAAATCAAAATAATCATAGTTCGATTCTAATCTAATTATCTAACAAAATCATCAGTCGTTAAAGCAAGGAATGTGTATGTAAAAAGTAGTATCCGAGAAAATCAATAGGGTATCAGTAACAACCAACAGTTTACTGTAGTATAAATACTAAAAAGTTAGATTACTCGTGCCCTAATTACTCTTTTAGGTTCGTTTTTGTTTTAAACTGTTTGTTACAACTTAGGTACGGTGAATTTGACCAGACTTGTGCATAATTTTAACTGGCAATTTAGAAATTGCGTTTTTTCCTTCAAATGCAATTTACAAAATGAGAAACGGTTCAAAACACCCTATAATTTTGGCTGTTCTGTATCAACAAGATGTTGTAGTATATTGCTATATAATTCTTTTCTGCGATAAATTGCAAGACTCGATGTTATTTAATTTTTGTTAGTGAAACGCATTCGTAATCGCGATTTGGTCGAAGTAAATAATTACGCATTATAGTAGATATAATTAAATTTAACCATATAAATAAAAAATATTTCCAACAAAAGTTGTACGGTATACAATTAACAACAAATTGTAATCATAACTAATCATAAAAAATCCTTCATTAAAAAAAAATTAAAATAAACTTTTTTACTAATGGAACCTTATATTTTTGGTGCATTAATCGTTGCATCTTTATATTTCCATTAAAAAATTATTAAGGTACTTAGATGAAAAATTGATTAGTTTAGAAGTCATGATTTTTGTCTCGAATATCCATTTACATGCCGCACTGTGGAGCGCGTTGATTTGCCTACCTGGGACTTCTCATTAAAGAATCATTGGGGCTGGGCGGCTGGGCTGCGAGAGACTTCAAGGTACCTCTTTCGGTAGCAGCGTACTGGACCATTTGTATATTGTTGCTGCCAATTCCTTCTGATCTGCTCTCCCTCCCCTCTCCGCTACGAAAACAACAAGAAGAAAGATCTTTCTAACCGCTGATTAATCAAAATAGAAAGACCTTTCGCTATATTATTACAAATTTCACTTATTCTACGTTGTAATAAGTGCGTGAAATCCGCCGTCCGATATTGTTAATGTGATACCAGGCTCGCGGCCCGCGCACGTTTTTCCTGTTCAGGCGAGAAACTCGATTCAGGAAAACAGTTAGAAACCGCAACAACCGGAGCGCGAATCGTCTCTTTAAATCGTGCTCGTTAAAATTCTTACGTACGTACGTTAGAGAGGGATCGTCAAAGTAATTAGTATACACGAGTTAATGGGTCTGCGTCGCGTGTACCTGAACTGCTCCCTGCATTCGCCGAGGAAAACTTTAAACAACTCGTCGAAGTAATTCTCGGACTCTGAATCGTCCCTACGGAATCGCAAAACGTATTGTTGTTCTTGTATAGAGAATCGAGCAGGGCGGAGGCCAGATCTGGCCGTGATAGATCATTCAAATGGATTCCACTCGCGCGTTATCGTTCCTGTTTTTTCTTCCGTGAGTCATAATCTGGTGACGTACTATCCCTGTTGGCTTTTTTTTTAATTTCGCGTCACCCGCATTATCTGCGGCTCGATGGCAATTACCTTGATCGTGTGCGTGTAGATCACAAGCCGCGGCACCCTTGAACGGCAAGGTAACTTCGTATCGGACAAGGCTTGAAACGTTATCGAAGATAACTGTTATGTAAAGACGCCGTTTCAAAAATCTTTTACTTCCTACTATAGTCTACCCCTTGCGAGTAGACAACCAGACGTACCACCAGGTACAAAGCTTCACCATGCGCAAATTTCTACAAGAAGGTTAACTCGAACAACGTCGATCGACTCGATAGTAAAAAGAGAATAAAAAAAAATGCGGAATAATTTCGCAATAACTTGACAAGAATATGGACAATTCCTAGCGGAATGTCGCAAACGTATATCCGGTTGCCTACACAAGGGTTTAAATAGAAGCACTGTCACTGACAAACTATTCTCCAATTCGTTCCGCCTCTTCTATGCGGGTAATTGTAAATGAAATTTGCGCACGAATCGAGGCGTGCACGGATACACGGTCGATTAACGTTACGAAGGACAACACCGGAAGTTTATCATATCCCATGGCCATCCAGGTGTTTCCCTAAGCTGTCCCCTATGCCTCTAACGAGCTCCGCTGTAAACGCGTTGTTCGGCTCCATCGAATATCACGGCCGCGCCTCGCGATTCCTTAAATTCGAAACGGAGCTGGCAAAAGGTCGGAACCAATTGCGACAACAGGCACGAATAATCGGTGACGCTATCGTCAGGCTCGTCTGCTTATAAATAGACAATGTCAGTGTGTTCGGAGCGCCAGCTTCTGTCTGCCAGGCCGATACAGAGGCGTTATTAGACTCTGTTAGCGCGTTGCGCGAGTAATTAACAGGGATTAAGCAGACGACGAGCAACTCCGATCTGCTCTTCAACCGTCGCGACGAGGCTCAATTGATCCGCTGCGTTGCGTGACACTGGTGCAGACCTTTCGGACATTTCTCGACGCCTACGCAACTCTTTGGCGCGTCGTTGTTTGTTAACCCCTCGCCTCGTAACGTCGATTCTGACTCGCGGTGAACATCTTGAACGGAATCGACGTACTATTTAGCCGTTCGCACTCGAACGGCGATTCTGGTGTCACTAAAACCGACCTAGCATCGTTTAATACAATTTTCACGTTATCAGATTTATTTGTATTCGATCACTTGATATCGTAGCGCAAAGCTATCGGTATCGAGAGCAAAGCTAATTATGCGACAACACCCGCGAACACGTTCTGGCTCGCCGGTTCCAGATACTGTTCGCGTCACATTGAATGATCCCGTGTCGCGTGTCATGTGTACGTACACATGAGCGGTGCGCTTCACCGATAAGTACGCTGTGCGGTAAGCAAACGTCGAGGCGCACGGGTCGTGGAATGCCGAACCTCTCATATATTAATACTCGCAATCGACGTACACATGTGGCACGTCCGACGAAAAAATCGCTTATTTATTGCCGCTTCTAAACATCATTACGCTCGCTTGCGTAAATCGTATTTAGTATAAAAACCGCGCGCAAACATCCTTGTACGCTCCGCTCCTCGAAAGAAGGTTCCACGTGGATGTTTTAAACGTTTTCTGTTTATTTTATAGAAAAGTTGCGCGTCTCGACGAGCACGATATCGACGAAGGTGATCGATCGCGCGGCAAATTACAGGTTCTAAAGCCGGTTTCTTGATCGCTCCGGGCCTATGCCAGGCAATTACGACGCGACGCAACGATTACGTTTATCGTGGAGCGCGGCTCGCTCGATTCTGCGATCGTGCATACGTACTCGGCGCCGCCGCGTCACCGCTTGACCAGATATCGTGGCCGTTTATGAATGAAACCAGTCGTCGTAGTACCTAGCCCCCCTCTATCTGGTTCTTAGCGCCCCTACCACTTGTTCCTGCACGCAGCTAGAAATCACACTCGGAATTCACTCCCCGAGCGCACGTGGTCCGCGGTAGAATGACAAATATTTCACGTTGCGAACCGTCCTGCAGCCAGTCGTCTTTCAGGATTGGTCTCCTCCTTTCATTCGAACAGAGCGCAATTTACTCACGGTGCTGTTGGCCGTTTGTATTCGCGGGGTATCGACGAAAGGGAGCGAATAAATAGCGCGAAGAAGAAATTCCGGGACGACATCCACGATCGGCCACTTACATTTTCTCGTGGTTCAGGCACAGTACCGTGCTGAGCAACGCGGCCAACACGAGAAGCAGCACGGTGGGCACGAAGATTGTGGTGGCGATCTCTTTGAAATAACTCCTAGTCGGTATACTGGCCTTCGTTGACCTAGCCCATCGCCATTCGGAGTGTTCGAACACGTCTGCTCCGATTATGTTCATGCTAGGTCCTCGCCTGGCGCTCTCGTGCTGCAGGCTCTGCTGCTCTTGCTCCACCTGACGGAAAGAAAACTACGTCAGGCTACTACCGTATTTCCATATAGCTAAGGAATCGAGAGTACGTACTCCAGAGATGTACTGAAATACACGTGTACACGCTAGAGATCCCCGTTTCACGTGTATGTAGATACACGTGGTACGTGAACCGTGTACTGTGAATTTAAGGATCCGTCGATACGAATCCGTGAATACTACGGATCAGCGTATACTATTCACGGATCTGCGACTACGAACTACGAATCCGTGTACACGGATCCGTACAGCACGTTCGAGTCTAACAACTAACAACTGCGGCGTTATCGTTTTTCGATCGCATTCTTCTCGACGGTGATGGTAGAAGTGAGACAATATTAAAGTCGTGGTAAATTATTCGACGCAAAATCACTGTATATTAAAATGCAAATGTAAAATAAATACACGAATATTTGTGAAATTAGAGTACACGGGTACTCGTGTATTTAGTATTACATGGATTGAAATTCGGATTCGTTTATTGCATGTGATAACGCCTCAGTTGTCAGACTCGAACGTGCCGTACGGATCCGTGTTCGCAAATCCGTGTATACGGATTCGTAGTTCGTAGTCGCAGATCCGTGTATAGTATACACGGATCCTTATTCACGGATCCGTATCCACGGATCCTTAAATGCGTACTACACGGTTCACGTTCCACGTGTATTTAAATACACGTTCAAAACCGCGATCTCTAGTACACGCGCGGCACGGAATCGTGTAGCAAGAAATGAATTCCGTGTCACGTGTACCCGTGAAACAAAAATGCACGGTTATTAATCGTTACACGGATTGAGATCTCCGGATTCGTTTGTTACACATGTATTTACGTACACGTGAGATAGAGATTTAAGTACGTGCCAGTCTGAAGGAACACCAATCCAAGGCGAATCGCGACTCCCTGAACAGTCTCTCGACGCTGGTGCGTTTGAAGTCCCGGGGACAAGAAGGCAGCTTCCACAGGGGCTTCACTTCCTCTTGCAGTTCGTTCAGCTCCTGCGAGAAGGGCGTCGAACTTCCTAACCTCACAACGACCCTAATGAAAGAGAGAATGTTGGAACACCAGTATCTGAAAGTACTAATTGCGACATGTCTGTACAAATAATTATAAGTTGTTTGGTCCGTGTGTTCTAAATGTTATGATGGCACTCGGCCCACTTATATGTGTGTGCGTGTATGCGTGCCTAAACTGAAGTACGCGCGTTGTCGCTGTGCGCGACTTTCCCTTCTTCTTGTATCAAATTTTGTACAGTTAAGAGGAATACAGTAAATTCCTATATTTGTAAGTGCGATCTCTCGTTTATACATTATATGCTATAAAGGCTTCCTAGTCGACTTCCAACAGAGAAGAACACGTACAGTTCGAGAGATTATATTTTAGGGTTGCGTTTCCGTTGGAAGCTGCTGGAAGATCATCAAACGGGCCTCCTAGAAGTTAGCCCCTCACTTGTTGAATTAAATAATTTCATCAGTTGTGCTGAATTGTGCTATGTTGTGCTCGAATATTACAACTATAATATAAAAAATAAGATGAAAAATTGAGAAAAACGATTTTTTGAGTAGCCCCCCACTTTTCATTTTTTTCAATTGTACTAAGTTGTGCTAGGTTGTGCTAAAGTATTACTTAAAAAAATAATAAATAAAGAAGTTATAGTGAATAATCGTTTTGAACATCTAATTAACGTTTAAGTAAGTAACAATCATCCAAACAGCATATAATCATATACATATCTGAGTTGTGCTAGCCTAGGTTCGAGGGCGGTTTGCTCTCGATGATTTCACAGGTGTTTTCGGGGGAAATACCTACGAGAGCTGTCTACGTGGATCGCGTCACGTACGGTTCGGCTTTCGAAGTGCGTCACGGCTTTCCTGATTGCGTGTTACTGCTTCTTCCCGTTATCTCGGTCGAAAGTTAGGGGCAATCCCGACGCGGCGTGTTTTCCGTTTTCCGCTTTTCGCGGTGAATACCATCCGTTCAATGTACCCGCAACATCCGAGCAACAACTATGAAACACGATCGGGAAGGGATATCTCTTCCTGCCGACAACCGGCCGTACCATTGATTCACTTCGCAACTATGTTGACGGATCAACGTAAGGTGCGCGTCAAGAGAAAACAGACTCATTGGAGCTGCAGATTCCACGGGTTCCTCGATAATTGCTCGGTCGAATCATCGTGGGAATCTGCGCTCGTTTGCGTCATCCGACGCCGTCGAAAGTTGCATGTGTGAAACGCTGATGCGCAGTTCAGATAACGATCGCCGATTCCGGCAGAGGATGTTAGCCCTGGTTAGAGGATCGTTGTTTCGGTGAAGCCAGACTATATAGTCTGTTTGGCGAAATGAAGCAGTGAACAGATAAACATTTAGCTACTCAAGTGCGACAGAGTTGAAGTTACCCTTCGCAGACAGTTAGCAAAAGACCGCACGCTGGAGCAATACTGGCACGTCTCGTTGGACAAATTATAAGGGTAAAGGTACACAGTTATCGGACACAAAATACACAGTTTAGAAATTAATCGAAATAACATGAATATAAATCAAATATAAGTTATATATTATATAAATCTATATAATAATAATATATATATATATAAATATAATTATATAACAAATACATAATTATATAATAAATATATAATAAAAAATAATTATATAATAAATATATATATATAATATATATATATTATATAAATCAAAAGTATCACAGTAATTTTTGTTTAAGATGTAAAAAGCATTAGTTGAAAACCTTTCTCCCCGAGACGACGCAAGTTCTCTATCCGAAAATAAATTTAATCAGTTAATTTGTTATCACAAAATTTTTTGTGTCCGGTAATTAGGACCAAAACTTCGTTAATATTTCTTTTGCATTTCAACAAAATCGTCCAGGAAAAAGGTCGATGATCAATCTTGTTCGCGTCACGAATAATGCCATCAAATTAATAAAAAAAAACTATAAAGTCGTCTCTAAACGATATGTATAAAGTCCTCGCGATATCTGGAGACAATAACGGGCGTTGTTCCGGTTTAGCGAAACGAGCAGAAGCAGCAGCATCTGGAGCGTTTCGTGTTCGTTCTGTACTTCGTTTTCATACCGATCTTTCCGTACGCTGTGGTCCGTCAATGATCCAACTGTTCTTTCCAGATCCGAGCTAGATCAATGATCGTGTTTTAAGCGGCATTTATCTTATCGGACGCATCGTGAATTCTTTCACAGTATAGTCGTTGTGTGAAATGGAAACCGGGCGACACGCTCGGTTTCCAGTATTGTTTGCGACTCGATACAGCGACTAGATAAAGCGATCTTATCGGTCGATCGGCTATATCGGTTCGGTAATCGTGGATCGGGGTTGCGTATCGCTTTGGCCTCGCGGCGACGCGACGGTCTGGTTCTCGGAAACAGTATCAGTATCGGTCCGGTCGCGCGCCGAAACGATCGTTTCCTTGTCGCGTTCACAGTTAACGATGTCAATGACAAACTTTCACCGACGGTGCATCGTCGCGTAATGCGGGAAGCGGTGACGTCTTCGGAGAGCATATACGAGATACGCGAACGTGCGTGCGTGCGTGCGTGCGTGCGAGCGAGCGAGCCAGCCGGAAGCCATTCAGTCGGCCGACTCGTACGAGAGCCCTCTGACAATGTCGCACTTACGTTAGCAACTTACTTATGTGTGTAGCTTATACAACATTCGGCTTCGCGCGCGACTAATCTGCGTCGTTTCGCCGCGTTCTCCTTGCTAACTGTTTCGCGAGTCTCGACTATCGTTGCGATGCCGGTCGACGAAACACCAGCTCGTATTTTCCACTCGTCCCAACGATATACAGTTGTTCCTGCGATTTAACACGTACACCGCCGTGTTGTCCACACTTCTACAGTCATCCTCCTGCTAGTGGAGCAACTATTTTTCTATAGACCCGCACAAAACGTCGCACAGTAGGATATATCGATGAAATTTGTGTCGAAATCAAACAACTTTCCATAGAAATCAGATAGAGCAATGAGTTTTTTGATTATACTAAAGCTGAAATATTATAGAATATTTTTTAACTTTGTGAATCTATGTTCAACTTGCAGAATTACAAGTGTGATTTATCCAGTACCATGTACGGATAGATTTTTTCTTCGAGTCTACCCTCTTAAAGGGTTGTCAGTTTATACAAGAAAATTTTGTTCAATATAGGAAAATATTGTAGAATATTTTTTAACTTTGAGAATCTATGTTGAACTTGCAGAATTACAAGTGTGATTTATCCAGTACCATGTATGGATAGATTTTTTTCTTCGAGTCTACCCTCTTAAAGGGTTGTCAGTTTATAGCAAGAAAATTTTGTTCAATATAGGAAACTTGAGAAATCGTTCACCGTGCAACGGTGCGGAGTACCGGATTGAACAGTTTTCCTGAGAAACGATAAATTTCGACATTTCCGCTGGATCTAGTGACCGCTGAGTCGGCAGTGAACGCGCTAACGATTCGATTTAACTGGAAATAATTCGAGGAACGATTCTCGTTAAGCGATCGCCACTCGCGTCGTGTGCTACACGCGTGACAATGCTCGAGAAATCGCGAGAAACGGTCTCGAGACGCCTACTGTTCAGAATGACGAACCGATGATGATTGCCCGCGTGGACGAGTCATTTCGTCGGAAATGAAGGTGTCCGCTGCTTGGTACCGTGACGAGTTTGATACCGTTACTCATTCGTGACGAGTGCAGCTGATAAGTGCATCGAACGATTCCTTGACTTGACGGGTAACCGAGGCGAGCAGTCACGCTTCCTACGATTCCGATCGCTATCGCGTTGGTGAGTATCTCGCAGATTCACCGTGGATCCCATGGATCCCGAACATTCCAACCACTTGATCAAACTGGAAACACGAACAACGTTCGAACAAGGCCTGAATCTGTCCGTTGGTTTCATAGAACAGATAATCGTAGCCGTTCATTTACACGAAGCCTCTCATTAAAGCAGCTACGAGGAACCTTTATACTCGGAATATCAATTTTTCCGGTCCACGCGCGTTCCTCGATGCAGATCGAGAGATCTCTCGGATCGAACGCTTCACAATAATCCAGCACGGGAAGCTTCCATTCGGAAAAAAAGAAGCCGAAGGATGCGTGGGACGCGCGTTACTCGTGTTGTTTTTCCGTTGATCGATTGCGGTTAATGCGTCAGTGGTATATCGATGAAAACACTGAGTGTAACTCGTTGAACCGTTCGATTGCCGCAACCACGCTGACGGAACCGTGATAACGACTTTCTTTATTCTATCGGTTGAACTTGCTGCGCTCTTGGGAAAGCAAACTCCTCTCTTTTTTTACCTACTTCTTTTCGTATTGTATTTGACGTGTAACAAACACGAAGAGACCTGTACACGATGAAGTTCGTAGAATCACGAAGACTCACCCTTCACCTTCGCTGGGTTTTAAGGGTAGACGAGCGCCCAACTCGATCGCGGAGGCGAGGAAAGTCACGTACAGATCGGTGGCTTCTTTCCACAACTTTTTCCTATAAATATGGGTGATTAGCTGTCGGGCTCGTATCTACCAAGGTTGCGCACCTATAACGTTTCTTTTTTATCGGTATACTTACATACCTAAATATATCGAGGAGCTCCACGGTTCTGTTACGGTCGAACATGTCCTCCACGTTCAAATTATCGATCTTCAGATGGACCTCGTACTTGGTCAGGTTCTCTTTCTGCTGCACGTTCATGTCCAGCACTTTGTACCTGGTCTCGTACGTGTGCTTGTTCAAGCCGACGATCCCCAGCTGAAATCATGCTTCTTCAATTGTCTACTCTTCATCTAGTCGACACAAAATTAAAGTTGGCCTTCTGATATTGTTCAAGATAAACATATACATAGAATACGCCAGTAGAATAAGATTCAACCTTCATGGGGCTAGCGTTTTAGCTATCGGTGAAAAAAGAAATAATGGGATTTTTGTTAATTGTACTATACCAGAAGGGAGCTTAGAAATTTTCTTTCGCCGTATAGTCGGAAACGAAATGCTTGGTTCGTTTACAATTGAAAGTGATGTTGCTGTTGAAGGATTTGTTAAAAATTCATTAGCCATGTGTCATTGGCTTCTTAAAATTATAGGATAATCGGCGTTTTTATAGAACGTTTGATGTGTGTTATATACACCCCGTGGCAGAATGTTTCCGATCGGAGGCATCGAAACGGATTTTCGAGAAAACATTCACAATTTAGAAGAATAAAATATTACTTTACTAATTACTTTACTAATTAACTAATAACTTTATTAATTATTAAAATATCTTCGCCCGAGAGCATGAGTTGTCATCATATACGGCGAGATACACCACGGCAGTGGTGGCAACTGGTCGGGCGAAGATATTTTGCTTTCGGGTTCAAAAAAAACGTCGACTTGTTAATTTCAAAGGGTTGGGGTTGGGTTAGTCTCAAGATAAAAGTCTGCTCTATCGCGTGATATAGTTCGATTTTCCGCTGCAACCTTATTTTGTAAGATAAACGTAAACATATCCTCACAAATTGGTGTAAAAATGTTGTCTCTCCATCTTTAATGATTGTTTAAACATGTTTAAAGATTCATAATGTTTTAATATTGGATATCACTGTATTCGGGAAAGTCTACAGAATCTATTTCTACAAAGAACAGCCAAATATCTTGTATAATAACATGACAATATTTGTTTAAAATTGAAAAATATATTTTCTCATTCAAATTAAGTTTTTTAAAAACTGTGCGTCTAGGGGAAAAATTGAGGGCAGATTCGGATTCAGCGCAAAATACTCTATACGAATCATCTAACTGCAATTGTTTAACAAATTTGGTGTTGGACAGTGTAAATCGAATCGGAAACTTTTTTCCAGCAGTTGTATCAATCGGAAACTTTTTTCCCAGTAACAATTTGTTTATTTGTTCGTTTCTTTGCCATGATAAATGTAAGCTTATGTTATTTTGTTGTTTTTCATTCGTTAATAAGCCCCTTTTCATTTCCCATCAGTTTTAACTCAGTAATATTTTATACTTCTAAATTGTAAATGTTTTCTCGAAAATCCGTTTCAATGCCTCCGATCGGAAACATTCTGCCACGGGGTGTATGAAAAACCCAATCCTGGAAACGAGTCTGCCCCTTTAAAATAATTCTGCACAGTTACGAGGCTGTATGATCGAACCTGAAAGTATTTCTGGTCCTTGGGCGCAACGCCATACAAAAATCCGTGATGGTCCCTCTTGCTGTACGTGTAGTGAATCCATGGTGGGAGATCGGGCGCGTTCAACAAAGAGGGTTGATAGGAGAATTGATCGGCGCGTCCTAAAAAAAGAAACCAAGAGAGACACGTAGTCTCAGAATTAATCATCGAGACGCATCCATCAGAGGGCCAAGTCCTCCCGATAAATACTGATTAATCGAATTCCGCGTATCGCTCGGCTTAACCGGAAAGATTTCGCGCGTCTTTCCGATAAATGAACAAACTACGACGATTCATGACCGGTTTGAGGAAATCGTATCGTGCGACGAAGAGAGAAGGATAGAAAGAGTAAAAAACGAGAGAAGAGGCGCGTCGTTTACGATTCTCGAATGACGCCGCGCTAGAAAGCATCGATACACGTGACATCGTCAGCTGTGCAGAGGCTGACACAATGTTCGACAGTCCCGGCGATTGCTATTCGTGACGCGAGCCCACGCTGCTCGATTTCGACGCGGCGAATACGACCGCGAATTTCTTCGGAATACCATTCGTTTCATTCATAACATTACTATAAATTATTCATAAGGAGGCTCCTTGTTCTACATCGTTAAGCACATATTTGCATTGCGAAACAATTTTCAGCCGGTTGCAGGTCTTTTTAATCCTCGCATTATTCTACCTTCTTTTTCTCGGCCAGATACAGAGCAAGATATCTTTAATTTCGCGTAGCGCGTCCCATAAATTATGAGACTGACTTACAGTCTGCCTCCTTCTCGATCTATCTCGATCAGTAGCTGACGAAAAGACCTCGTTCGAACCTATTCAGTGTGCCATGCAGATTTTCGAATGAATTCCACCTATTTTGTAGAAACGTCCAAGTGGGGCGTCGGTCTCACCCCGTTCTCGAAATATTTCCGTTGCACGCGACGCCCACGCGATTCAACACGGTCATTGTTCGTGTCCGGCGTGGTCTTCGTTTTCTCGTCTTACCGTCGCCGCTGCTCCACTCGAACGTCTCCGGTCTGATGGGGATCACGAACACCTCGGTGGTCAGGATGTCCTCGGCGGTGGCGAGGACCATCGTCGCCGACAGAGACAGCATCACGATCGAGAGCATGGTTGCCGCGTGTCGATAAACAACGTTTGCGACTGTTACCAGACAATCGGAGCGTTCTCGTGCGTGTATTCCCAACAGGACCACGCGCAACCGCGAATCCTGGTCATCGATCCCGGCCGGACGGATTTACACGAGTTGCTGTAGGACGCCGAACGCGATTCAACGAATTCGATCATACGACTCTCGAGATAAGGATACAGCTAATCTAGGCCTATAACTATTCCAAGTTCGAGAGACACGGATTTGCTCTTTTCCCGATCGAGGGGGTGTCGCGGATCTGGGATTCGCTGAGTTCTCAAGGTTCCGTCGTTTCGCGTGAACACGATGCTTTATGGTGTCTATCGCGTTTCGACTGCGACACCCGCGAGCGAAACCGACAAGCTTACGATATCGGTTTACGAGAGAGTCAAACCGGTCCCGGGTAGCGGCGAGCAGACGACGGAGCAGACGACTCGCAACGCACACGCGAGTGTGCACGCCGGAAAAACTCAGCCGCACCGGTTCGTGCACTCTCGATGCTTTCGGCTAGATTGGAAGACGACCGACCACAAGTAGAAACCGGCGAGAGGGACTCCCGCTTCCCCCGAGACTCTGTTTATCATCAACGTCCACGACGTTGCGACGACGATTGCACACCATCGGCGTCGTCGTCGTCGTCGTGCTCAACCGCCGAACCAGAATTCAAGCTTGCCGAAAAAACAAATGCAAGGTGTATGTAATGGCAAACGGAGCAGAAGAGCGCGTGCGTTTCGCCCTTCTCATGCGCAGCTGGAACATCGTTTCCGACAACGCTTCCCAGGAGCGTACCAGTCGAGAGGACGACGAACCTCTAATTCTCTTCGTTTTTTTTTCTATAATATTGAGAGAATATTATAACCGTAGATAACCAGAGATGTTACCGTGGACAATTTTATTGTACACGGGCGACGTCTCCAACTATCGAGTTACAGGTTTCCATGCGACGCGTATTGTGCAGCATCGTGTCGCAGCCGCGCACGTGCCCTTATCTGCGCAACACTTCCGTCCTGTTCATTATCGTGACGCCTTTAGTAATATCCGATAACTGGGCTACATGGTTCGCGAAGCAACGAGACCCGCGGGAAACGCGAAATTCTATTCAACCGAGTCGACGCGTAGCGGGGCCCGGTTCTGTAAAATAGGTGGAATTAATTTGTCGTTCCAGCGTACCAGGATTCGATTCTACGACCCCAAATACCCCTAAAACCATTCTATTTATAATTAACACTAAACCTACCGAGCACCGAAAGCAACTGGCACGCGTTGCCTTGTACGAATGAGAATGTCAATGTGTTAAAAAGTTTTCGCGATTCTTACCGTAATGTGTACTTGAATTAAAATATGTGTTTAGTTTGCGTACAAGTCTTGTTGAATAAAATGTATAAATTCGATCATTTGATCGCGATAGGTTTAGTGTATAATTATCAGAGACATGCATTTTTTCAGTATTCTGTAATTCTAGCCCATTGCGCGTCCATCTCGTTTATCCTTCGCGGCTCACATTTTCGCAATTTCGTCCGTGCTGGGTATTCGCAATCTCTTTTTACTCGACGCTGACTTTGTTGATCGCATACTATTAAACTACATATAATTATAGTACCGCGGGAGGCATTCCTGGAATACACCGGCTTCGCTTTCAAAGTATGCGATGTCGATATAGGACTTGTTATGCTTCAACATTTTCCTCAGCATGCTTCGAGAAGTACTCCAGTGATTACACGATTCAGGAACGATCAGAAATAAAGAGTCCAGCCCGCAAACAGTAAATCCCTGGTAACACAGATTTCCCGGGGTTTCCCAGAAAAGACCAGCGTTGGCCCAAAATGTAATCAGATTACACGTTCCGAAGAGCGTTATTAAAAGTCGATTCGATTACGAGCTGCTCTGTAATATTATTAAAAATGATTGAGCTAGTGCTGGAACGTAATCGAACCGACAGTCGGGTTACAATTATTCGGATGGTCTCGAAGGGCTGTTTCGGCGCTTGTATCGTGGCGGTTCATTCGAATTGTTTAAGAGGATACTTGTCGTCGGAGATTTCGTTAGACAAATACTAGTATCCCAGCACTTGTTGCTCGGTATCTGTATTCTCGAAAATAGTGGTGTACGAATGTCCTAATCATATCTCGAGTATCTGCTTTACATTACAGCGACTTTACAGTGCCATAAGTGGTTTGTTTACACCTTTGCATGACGTATTAAGTGTCTAAAAAATTGGTTATTTCTCGTGTATATCGTAGGAGTGTGACGAATCGAAAAATTTTGTGATAATCGAGGAGCTTGTCGGGTAGATTGCATATTCGAGGAGAACCCGGTGAGGTGGCCGGATTCATTTGGGCGGAGGTGTGCGTGGAGGTCGGGGCCCCGGGATCTCCTCTCTCGAACGCGGCGCACGGCACTGCCTATTGACGTCTGCGGTAGGCGTGGTTTCGCTCTGCCCGATAGAGGGATATATTTACCGCACCGCACAACTTTTCTCTCTGGTGCGCGCGAACGAGCCTCGCGTTATTCGATTAATAATGTGTCGTATTCACAGTGCGAGGTTTGATGCGACCGGTGCACGCCGCGGAACCGTGGCCGCAGCTCGTCACAGGGATTGATCGCTCTCCCTAAGGACGCGCGGACCTTCCTTCGGCCAGGGGTGAGACTTCGCCTCTTCCTCGGGAACCAATCCGGGAAACCTCTACCGGGAACCTGTACAACGGAGTGCCGAGAGTGCAGAGTGCCGAGTGCTGCCAGTGTGCCCACGGGAACCTAATTCCCCGAGTGACGGTGTTCGCCGCTCGCTCGCTCGCTCGCTCGTTCGTTCGTTCGTTCGTTCGTTCGTTCGTTCGTTCGCTAGCTTTGCTTTGCTTTGCTCGCTAGCTTGCTAGCTGGCTGCCACTCTCGACACAGTTGCCAGTGGACAGTGTGCTCGTGACAGGCCTCGCGCGTCGCCCTGTCCCTCTTCTACGTCGTCGTGGGACGCGTTTAAACGTCTCTTTTCTGAGACTCCTCCGAACCTTCTTCCTCCTCTTTTTTCATTTTCTTTTTCGTTTCTTTCTCTTTTCCTTTCTTTCGTTTCCTCTTCTGTTCGAGACCCACGGGATCCAAGAGCATGGCGGGTGACAGTGTTCCGGTACTACTGGTCACCGCGAACGTGGGCAGCGTTTTCGAGGAGGTACGTACAGAAATACACGCGATTTTTCCGATGTTTTTCTTCCGAGCCGACCGCACACGACCCTGAGCGATCGATCGCGCCTCGCGATTTACACGTTCCTACGTGACACGACCTACTTCTTCTTTCTCTCTTCCTTTCTCCTCCTTCTCTGCACCTTCCTTTTTACGCTTGCGGTTGGCGCGAGTTTCGTACCTACGATGCAAAAGCTTTCTTTGGGTTTCTGTCTCGCAGCGATCCATCTCTATTTCAATGGTACAACTACCGAAAAATCGAGACGCTAGATATTTCTGATTTTTGTCGATCACAGTGTTCGCGGGGTAAATCTATTTCTTCATTGATATTTTACAACAGATTTTCCGGCAGCAGCTGTGCATCTAGAATAATTTTTGAAATTCATGTTCTTCCGTCTTCCCGTGTACTCTCCGGTTGTTAAATGACTTTCATGGGAATGTATACGATGTTCGATACTTCCGCAATGTTTACGTTACCGTGATCCGTTGGGGAAGCTATACCGCGAAACTTTCATCTTATCTAAAGGGGTGGTCGTCTTCGGTAACAAACGTGTCCGAAAGAATCTGTTAAGCATGATGAAAAATTAGGAGAGTTACATCGTAATGCTATTCTCGAGAACCATACTTACACCTCGAGTCTCCTCTTTCCTTCCTTCCTTCCTTCTTCAGTCAACTTTTGCCTTTTCCTTTCCTCATTGACCGACGCGATGCTACGCGTGCGAAAGCAACGCCGAGCTCATCCAGATCCCTCGTTGGTGTCCCGCTACACGAGACACGAAAATTACTAGGTGGGACAAGAAAGCTTTTGCTGTCTTAATCGCTACGGATAAATAATAGTATCACCTTTGGTTTCTATTACCAACGATCCAACAATAATTTGTTATAAAACTATTTCCTTTCACTGCCCGACAATCGATTAATTTCGTAATCTGTTCGATTTCAGCGATTTTCTAAACGATTACTTACATTAATATTAGTCACGTGACACTTTGTTTTGGTTTTTAGAAACTTGTTAGTTGATACTAGAAGCGGCAGGAGCATTTTTGATTATCCGATATTTACCGGCTATCTTGATCGATCCCGATTTTCCCTGATCGGTATAGAAATCGTTAAACTTCCGTACCGGCCGTCGATACGTCGGTAACTAGCAATCGGACTGATAAGAGCAAAGTTTTATGTTTTCTTTTCGCAGCCTAGCGTGATGTTGAAAATTTGGACGGAGGAGTTTTTATCTGTGAGTATTGCAGATAAGATGCACTGTCATCGCGTAAACAGACAACGTATATTTACATTGACATTGTGATCGCTTTCCGCAGACTATACTGAGGCTGGATCCAAAGTTTATTGCACTGCACTGCCAAGAAGTGGGTGGGAAAAATTATGAGAAAAGCATGAGGCACGTCGAGGACTTTGTTAGGTAATTAAACCTCTGATAGCACATATTCTGTGGGAACCGTGGAGAAGATTCTCTAGGAAATCCTATTAGAGAGACTCAGTCGAAGGGTTTCCATTGACAGACCTATTTGAGAGCCTAACTGAATTAATGGGGTGGAAGCTAATGTTTTGCGTTGCAAAAGATACATCTTATTTTAAAGAATCTATCCATTAAAGGGCTTTGTACAAGTTTTTATAAACTGCACACCAAGACAAACAGGTTTCCTTGGTCACAATATTGAATGTGGTTTAACGCATAACTGGCAGAAAGGGATAAAAATAGCATGGTCACGCGTGACTCTACAGTTGAGCGAGCCGCTTCAAAAGAAGAGTTTATTGAGTGATATTCATGGGGGAGCAATGTAAAAAAAGAATGAGAATATAGCTTGTCTTCTAGCTTAGTAGGAAAAGTTCAAGATCTCTGTAAACCACTGTTTAATTCCATGACTTTACAGGTTGCTTATGTCATCCGAAGAATTAAGACTGTTCGACAAAATCAGAGTATTCCTAGATGAGGATTACTCCTCCGCTGAACATTTTACGGTATGTAAATGGAGAGTAAATGAACGATTGCACTTTTCAACATGTACACATAAATTCTACAACCGTTGATTATCTCCACAGGCACTTGGGAACTTCTACTTTGTGCACGAATCCTTAAAGGATGTTTTACTATGGGACTTCCAAGGTACCGTACACCTTCATTCTTCAAAGTATACTGGATTGTCCCACCTAACTTGAGCATTTGCTTATTTATAATGCCTCTGACAAATTGGTCATGTTTTATAAGGTATTAAAAGTGCTCGAGTTAAGCGAGACACCACCCTGCACACTATCTATAAATGCATCCATTTAGAACTGCATTTACAGAATGCACTTTTGTACCGGTGAGTGGGAAGGAAGTTCACTCGGGCAACATAGAGGCAGTCACGACCAAAGAGAAGGCAAAGTTCCCACAGGAGTTTTTTCCAGAATGCAAATGGTCCAGAAAAGGATTTCTAAGAACACGATGGAACATCAGTGGAACGGTTTTTGATCTCATAAATATACACTTGTTTCACGATGCCAGTAACTTTATCGCTATGGAAACGGTAAGAGCGTTGTTCCATCACGTAAAAAAGCGAAATTCACGACAGACTCGTTGATCGTTCGATATAATTCGTTTACAGTTTCCATCCGTATACAGTAAAACGCGCAGAAGAGCGCTGGAGCATACATTAGATAGGTTTCATAACGACAAGTATCCAAATGTACCATACTTTTTATTCGGGGACTTTAATTTTAGAACAGACACAGCCGGTGTGATAAAAGTAAGCTAAAAAACATTGAACAGCTCTTATCTACTGTGCGAACCTTGTTCAAACAAGCTAAGATTTCGTTTCGCTTTTCTGCAGAAACTCACGGAAGATACTCAAGAGAGAAGGCTATCGAATAAGGGAAACATTTCGAAGTTACAGTTTCACAATAAAGACGATGATCTCATTTTAACGTTAGGAAAGAAGGAGTTTTCTCACTGCAAGCATCAGAACGTGTTCATGCAGAACAGCGGAGAATGGGTAAGCGATTTCGTTCTCAGTTCTTATGTCTGTTCTGTAATGTTGGCTTATGGCGGTGTATCGACAATTAGGAAGACCATAATGAAATTACCGATATATTTATGTAGCTACGTGAATATGACAGAGAGCTGGAAGACTTTGACGGAAGATTATTTGAATTTCCAATTAAATTTGTGCCCAGTTACCCGTTTGAGGAAGATATCAATGAGGGCTCGCATTACATGCAAACACGGGTTCCAGCCTGGTGTGACCGAATTTTACTGAGCACGACAGCGAAAATGCTGCTCCAAGATGTATGAAATACCATCATTTAACATTCGAATTCGCGGAACACGTTTCGTGCAGCCGATCTCATGTGTTCCTCATTGTTTCTGTCTGCGTAGATATCGTCGCCGGACGCAGTGGAATACGGGATAGTAGGTCCGATGACGTGCATGGGTGACCATAAGGTGCGAGAATATTTTCTTACTATTTTAAAAAGCGAAATAGAAAAACTCTTTCCTTTCTATTTTATTATACTGGGTACATATACTTACACACTTCCTAGTTCTTATTCTGATGATTCATTCTTTTAATTATTATGGTGCAGCCTGTTTTTCTGGAGTTTCGAATGAATCTTTAAGCACTAAGGTACCTATCTATGAACTGTCTGCCTGTTCTTATCTTGGTTTCCCGTATATCCTATATTTCTGCTAGCGTTCCACTATCTCTTGTTTCTATTCTACATATAACTACATTATATACATAGGGGCTTGCTCGGTGTAGTTGGTTCAGTGTAGTACCACTTTTTTCGATTCATCTCGGACCCTCGCCGAGTCTCGATCTCACGAATTCTATGTGGAATCACGGACTATAAATGCGTGTTCCATACGATCACGAGCTCCCGAAATCATTCGCTGATCCCTTCGATCAACAGAAAAGAAAAGAAGGCCATCCGAAATGAAAATGGGGCCAGAGAAAGAACGATTTAATGTTCGGGTACCGTGCGTGACCATACTATTCACCGTGTGTATCAACTAGTATATCCGTTGGCATTACTCTTAGTTCCCTTGAAATCACGTAAACCGTTAGCTAGAGACTTGGAGCCCGAACTATCACACGAGGAACGTCCCCCTCCCACCCCTTGCCCCCGCCCGCCCCACCGCCCGCCCTTTTTCACTTGTTCACCAAAACCGATGCACGATAATACATAAGGATCGTCCATGTGTTTTCTTCCCCTTTTTGCAGCCAGTCTACTTGAGGGCTGATCTCGCCTTGGACGAAGGTATGATAAACTGCTGCAGCTTGTCGCGCGCACCTGAGCTTTGCTTTCGAGTGCCGAACGATTACGTGGAGTTGTTGTCCATGTTGCCTGATTACACTAGTAGTTGTGGAACGGGCCGGATCGGTTATACGGACCGGTCGGCCAATTTGTTGCACGCGACACCTTTGAAGCATGATCCCTACACCCCGGATAGCATGGACAGTCCGAGTCCGAACGCGATTATCATCGCCACGATCGAAACGCTGGACGTGGACGCGGAGAACGAGCAGGAGTCTTCGTTGCACACCGTTCACCCGCCGAATTCGTCGAGACGTGTCGACAGAGCAGTGTCGCCGGCTCTGCTCAAGTCGAAGTTGGAGCTGATCGTGCGAAACAAGAAGCAAGAGACCGGGGATACGGATCAAGACCCGGGTACCGACATCAAAAGGAGTCCCAGCGATTGTTGCCTGCGCTCATGGCCTAACAACGAGGACCGCCACTGGACAGCCAGGACTAACAGATCGAACAGCGACGTGTCCTGGCAGAGGTCTCATCTGCTAACACATGCTTGGGTCCAGGGCAAAGGAGAGCAGGCGTACCACTCTTTCGGTGACGGATTCGTCGACAGAGCATCCCTGACCTCCACACCTCCCGACGGTGTCGAAGGATTACCGCCCGACTTGATCATACCCAGAATATCCATCATAAACGCGAGCAACTTCGAGTCGAACGAGAGCTCCGTGTACCTGCACGACGACAAATACGTCGGCTACGCGGACAACAAACTGAGCACCTACTCGGACGGGCGAACGAAGAGTCTGAGCGGAGAGGCGATCAGCTCGGACAAGTCTGACGAGCTGTGCGAGAAGCTGGACGATGAGAGCAACAGACTGAGGAAGGGAAGCGAGGAGGATCTGTTCTTGCAGAACCTAGACGAGCTGATAACGAGTCGCACGGCTTACGACGAGGAGAAGGAACCACCCGATCGCGAGGTGAGGACTTTCGATGAGAATAGCGACGAGCACGCGTTGTTCGAGGATCGCGCGTCCAGTATTAAAAGTGGAACTCTAGTATTAGCCGAAGACAAGGGAAAAGAGGAGGCCGAGGAGGAGAGGCCCAACGAGATACAGGTATTCAACAAAACGGAGATTATCGGGTACGAGAGCAAACACGAAATCATGGGCTCGAACGCTTCCGCGAGGAGCAATCGTCCGCAGGACGATAACGCGGCGAACGCGAAGCTGAGGACGAAGGCGAACAAAGTGACCGAGCGGTGCAAGCACAACATCGTCGGGAAGAAGAGCAGATGCCGGAAATGCTGCTGCATAGTGTCGTGAAAGAACACATCCATATCCTGAACGTCGCTTCTCCACCGCGTTTTTATGTTCCTTATTTATTTAACACACCGTAGTCATCCGAACCTTCTTCGAACATCCTCGACGTTCGACCGAGGACGCGTAATTTATTGGAAGAGAAGTCAATTCCCCGATGGTTTTACAGAGCCACGCCTCCGTATACATGTTCGGACCATACCCCTTTTCGCTTTGTTACAAGTGCATGTCGCGAGACGTTTTCGCAGTGTTGTCCCTGCATGCGCATGATACTATTGCTGGACAGAGTTGGGCACCGAACCTCGGGACTTGGATCGATTTCGTTCAAACGAACCAAAGCACCGTGGCTGAAAGATCAATCGCCCTACTACTCTCCACGCCAAGCATCGTCGATGGGACAAATACAGACTCTCGAGCTCAGTATCTCTTGAAGAATCATACACAAATTCTCTCGGATTTAAAGGGCTCCGCATGAAACGTTGATTAACATTTTGCGAGAGACGTGCTTGTTCCATGGACACCAGTTGAATAATTAGTATATCGTTGTTGCATAGTGTTTCCATGTTGTGTTGTGTAGAGTTTACAAAACAGGGTACTCGAATACGACTGTGTTCGGGACAGACCAGGCATGGGCAACGAGCGCTCTTTGCCCTAGGAACAACTTAGATTGCCCCGAAGGGCCAGTGACGACGTCAGAGAAAGAGGATAGTAAGGGAGCAATCCGTGCGCATGCCTGGTCCAGACCACTACGTACGATGTATTAGCGTTACCAGTATATCTGACGGAATTGTAAGGAACTTTTCCTAATTTCCTGATTCACCGGACCCCAACATTGTGCAATTATCCGTTTCTAGACTTCACGTCGAGTCTATTTTCTCAGTCTCGATCGCACCATACCTCGCAGATTCCGCACCCTTTCGTCTTCATTCTTCCAGGATCTATCTTTCCGTTCACTTTGCACTTTCAAATATCCCCGCGCGCACGATTCCGCGCTCGATCAGTCGTGACGTGTGATCGGAGCCGCTGACCGCGCGAAAATTAAAAAAATCGATCGGCGATTCTGGCAACGACACGATTCTCGAACTAGCGACGTCGCACGTAAAAGAAAAAAAGATGCACTCCTGTGTGCATCGTATCCTTGCCAAGTTCGCTGTGTCTACCGTAGCATGTTAGCGTGATGCACATGTAGCCCGGTACTTGAACTCGACTGCCAAAGTTAGTTTCGTTCTAGCGGTAAGAGAGAATGTATGCGTATATGTGTGTCTGAGAGAGAGAAACATTAATTTTATTTACGAAATAGTTTCTGTTACGTTGCGTTCAGTTCTCGATGCTTGTTCCGTAGCTTATTTGCATTTCCTCCGTTTTTCTTTTTCTTTTTTTTAATGAATTAATTCGAGACACTCGTCGAGCAAACGAGAGGATGACATTAACGATAGTGCCTTAATGAACAATGGGCCTCGTGTCCATTCGAGTCTTCGCGGTATAAGTCAATGACGTTAAAAGTAATGTTAGCGCGCATAGACGAGCCTGTTCTTTCGAATCTTGCCAAAAAAAGAGTCACTCTGTACTCGAGATACAATCGGCTAACGGATCGATAACGTCACGTTTCCATAGGTACTTAGTCGAATCTTAATTTTGTAAGTTTCGTTCGATCGAGCCGACTCAAAAGATCTCCGAAACGGAACCCAATAAACGATCGCAGATTCGAACTGTTCAGTTATTACGCTTGATCCCTGACGTCCTGCTGCAATTACGATTCCCCCCTCTCCTCTCCTCTCTCCCATAACGCTGTCGATTACGTTTTCTCCCTCGTTTGTAAACACACGTTTTATTTTTAATACAATTTCCTTTTATTCATAACCTCGATGTGTATGCCGTTCGATGTTACGTGTTGCTGTTTACTGCACGTTGCATCGCAGTGTACTTTCGGTGTTGCGCGTGTTTATCCGTCAACACTAAACGATACGGTGGAGCAGATTGAAGTAAATTTCAATGTTCGCGGTTCTACTCTTGTGTCAACTTCAAACGCGAGTCAAATTCCCGCGTAGCCAGTGCGCGCGCTTCGCGTTCCAGCACGCATGCGCGTCGTCTACCCTCAAAGGCGCGAAATAAATTTAAAATTCCATGTTACGAACGTATCCAGATTGGCGGGAACAGAAATCTGCTAGATCATTTCCTGATATATAATCGACGCACTGCGAATCTTTATGCATGTAAAAAGTCTCGACGTTTCGAAATAAGAACAGTATTATCGTTGGTGATCACGCTAGACAACGCTGTCGCTAAGTTTCGAGAGGGAACTCTTTCACTCAGGAATTTGCATAAATATCCACACTCAATGAACCCCTCATTTGCGAATTCGAGCAATATCAAAAATGTGTTATGATCAAACTGCGGATATTTATGCAATTTTAAGAATCTCGAATCAAACGAAATCTTATTTTCTGTGGTGGTAGTTTGTTCCGATCCTTGATTATATCCTAGCATTTTTTGAAAATTTTCAAGAGTGATAATTGCATAAAGATCCATAGTATAGTTATCGCGGTCGAAATCGTATAAGAGATACGGTCCTACCTTGATCTGCTCTACTGTAGTCGATAGACGATCCATCGAATGATTGATTCCTGATCGCAGACACGATGAACGATGGGTCCAAATCGGGTGTGATGTCCGGCTTGACCAGTCGCGAGGTGCTCAACAATAACAACAACAATCACAGCGGCGGCGGCGTCGGTGGCAGCAACAACAACAATAACGCCGCGTCTACGATCACCAGATACATTCACATCAAGCACGCGGACTCGTCGGTGAAGATATTTCGGGAGACGACGGTTTGATACTGCCGAGACCCGATTGGATTCGAATCGCGTATTTACTGGTCGCTGCCGTTGCACTGTTGAACGCGCGATCGACTATTTACTGTCGACCGTGCCCTCGATGCAAACCGTTTTTACGCGGTACGCGAGGAACAACCCCTCCTTTATGTCAACCATGTTTACACAGGATTTGTTAATATACCGTTGGTGGATCGTTGGCTGGATGATACTGATTAATGTGACCAGATTGCCGGAACTTCGTACCTGCTGCCATTAAAATGTACCTGCTTGTCGTCCCCCCTCCAACCAGAAAAAAAAACAATTCACCAACGGTACCCCATCTGTCAGTCGCAACCAACTGTGGAACCCACGGCTCCCGCTCCCTATGTTCAATCGTATGAACTAATTAACCGGGTTATTTTGCCCCTGGGTACCGATCGACACCGCAATTTGAAACTAATTCACAATTAATTATAAAAGCAGTTCCAGCTTTTGAAATAGCTCCTACACGTGTACCTGTCGTTCGGTCCGAGTTTCCCAGATATTTGCGAAACACTTTAAATAAATCGAGATTACAGCTTTTTACAATTATCTCCGAAACTACGACGAAACTAGAGACCAAACGACGACCTGCCCTCCCTTTTGTCAATATTTACTTTCAAATGATATGCGAGAATAGAACATGGTATACGATGTATCTTTCTATGGCCACTTCTGCACCGATTGAGACTGCTGTTTTGCGGCTTATTTAATAACGTCGCCGGCATTACACCTCGGTAATCGTTTATTTTCCGTGTTAACCGTCCGACTAAATTTTCAATCAAGTCGTTAAACTCTTCGAAACCCGGTTAACAATGTCGATACGTTGGATCGTTAAATTCTCACGTGGCGATTGATCTAATCTCCATACAACTGGTCACTGAATCGGGATTAACGGATGGCAAATTATGATCTAACGAGATGATCGACAACTCTGGTCACATTACTCTTAAATGTTACAGTAGAAAGGTTGTAAATGTTTTTCATAGAACGTTTGATGTATGTTATATCGAGGCGCGACTATTAACGACGAGAGGAAACGGAAAAAAGGGATTATTGTACTGTACCCCCGTGTGTCGGTACAATCGCCGCGAGCGATCGCTACGATCTTATTTTTTAAATGTTCGGTGTTCCTACACGCTGTATTTCATTCGAGGAGAATTTTTTCAAGTCCAAGACGGTACAGAGGATTTTACGATAGACGATGTTTTCCATTAAAGATCGTTCGATGTGATATTACCGTGGCACACCTCACTTTGTCGGTCTTTGTTGTTGAAACTGTCGGGAGAGTATTGCGCTAGGCGTGTGCCGCCGGAACCGTTCCATGCAACCTTTTTTGCAACGACGACTCGACGTTCAAGAATACTTCACGATCCTTCCGCTTGCACGAAAAGAATTAACCGTATTTCTCGTTCGAAACATAATCAAAGAAAGACGAGACGGTTGGCAGTCCTCAACGCAGTTTACTCCGAGGCGCTCGATCCACGATAGTATCTTAATCCGATCCAAGTGGACTCGAAATTCGCTGGTACATTCCATTAGTGACTGGTGGGTGAACTCGAGACCGATCAAACACACTACAATATAATTATAGCAACTAAACAGACACTCTAGAACAGTCCTGTTCAGATGCCTGAGGGCAATCAACAGACGCGCATTCGAATGCGAGCACCTTCGACAAATACGTGTGACGAACATATACCACGTTGCCCGAGGAACAAAATTCTCTGCGCAGCAAGAGCGGCAGCTAAACAGGACTGCTCTAGAACCTAGATCGGAGTCTGGTTAGGTACGAGCGTTCTGACGGGAGCGAAGAGTGCTCGTTTGCTCGTGCCTGGCCTGGATTTTGCGTAGAGAGTGCATTAATATTTGCACACGACATATCTATATTTCTTCTGAACGTCCCAAAATGAATGTTCGTTAAGTTCTTCGCAGGCGTCTGCTTTACTTAAGGGCTTCTGTAATCTTATTTGGATAAGACTCGCCGGACCATTATTTGCTCGCAATTTATGCTTCCAACTGTTCTCGGCCGAGTCAGAAACGAATCCCGTCCACGTCTCCTTCGAAATGATTTACCGATTTCTCGATGTCCAATGCTGGAGTTTGTTTACGACTCGACCGAGCACTGTCTTCGGTGCGACGAATGACGTTATATCTTCTAAGAACGTGTTTGCTCGTATAAATTCGGTAAACTCGGCAACAAGTTTGCCCACGACTGTTATGAGATCCGTTCCACAGGGACGGAAGCGAACGCGACTGCCCGTCACAAATTTTTGAAAGTTCGTGTTCGAGAATTCTAAGACGTCTCGAAGTGGTAAATTAAGTGAAAGCCTTGCCGCTCATTTCGCGACATACACGCGACTCGTCCCGCGCTCCGTTTCTATCTTGAGAGATATATTATTATATATATATATATATACTATTATATATATATTATTATATACAGAAAAATATATATATATATATATATATATATATATATATATATCCTTTTGCCAATCGACGTGTATGTTGACGATAATCGTGAGTCATTCCTTGAAAGGTAGCCGTAGGATTTGTTAGAGTTAAAGCGTATACTTCGACAATTAGAAGTACGTTTGGACGGAGTACCTGATTAGTTCGAGAAGAGCACCGAGCTATGCCACAATCGATTTTATTTTGCAGAACTTGTTCTAGACGTTTCGTATAGTGTAAGCCACCGGTTCGCGATTCTCTTCCTCGTTATCGTCGCGCGAGAACGTTCGCCAATTCCTACGGATAGAGACGAGAGACGTTAATGAAAGAAAATCGTGGATTGTGTTTCGCGTGGCGCCGCAGAGATCGCGATAGAACCCGAGCTATACGCTTTATCTGTGACCTAATTATTGAACTCGATGTACGGTATTGATATATTCGTAGGATTAAGGATCTAATGCTCCCAACAGACTGGTTTCCAATATCTTCCGCGCGGGCAAGTTTTTCGAGGAACTCTGTTCTCGGCGGGATCGTCGTTAGGTTGTTGCAAAATTTCGAATCTATAGGTTTTGATGATCCCGCCTCGTATGGATTGACGAATCAGTTCGAACAAGGTGGAAATTTGACGGTCGCGGGTCAGGATTGATCTAGCTCTGTCGAGAGTAGGAGCTACGAGGCCCCGTCCACTCGGTGTCTTCGTCCAGTTTCGCCAGGGGGCTATCTGGGTTGGATACATGATTGAAATCGATCGGATAACTGGATTTCTATGTTTCATTTCGCCGAAATTGGAATACCGCTATCGAAAGCCTTGCTTGCTCCGACGTTTTAAATGAAACATTATTTCTACCGTCTTCCAATGGCGGCTAAACGTTGTACTTTTATAAATATGGATGTACTTATATTTTGTACAGGCTGTACCTTACACGACCAGGATCTGTTGACAAAATGAGATTATATGTATATGTATAGTGTCGGTGTTGTGAGAATAAACGTTTTACGGTAGGGTTGTTACTTTTGTCCACGGAAGTGTTGAAGGGTGTCTCACGTTAAGTTTCTCCGGCCGGATTTCAGATATAAATTGTGATGCACTTATTTCATGTAACAGCATATACAAGAGAAAATAAAGTTAATGTTCTGTCGCAGACACGATCTATGTTAATCAACCCCCGGGTGTTATGCGTTGCGACGGTTTGCCGATACGGCAATAAAAACAGCTGTTTCATCAGTTCTGAATATTCTTTATAAGACATCACAAAAATATCATAAGCTGTTTCTACAATTTGTAAATACAATATAACATAACTAATATGTATACGATCGCTGTAGAGTCTCGCGTGTAAAATAATTAGTTGCATTGGTTTCAATGCGTAGCAAAGTTTGTTATATAAATCGGAGTTGTTTTTGACATCGGAAGCCTATCAGTCTCTGAACGTAGTGTTACAAAATAACGCGTTTCTGAATAAATATATATAATACAAGTTTTAATTAAGTTACATAACATAAGTTTTCATTGTAAATAAATAATTAATTTGCAGGCCTGCGAATTATCAAACATTGGCGGAACGAATTGCGCCAATTTTGTTAAAAGAGTTTTAGGTGCCATTATATCAGACACTTTTGCCAGTCAGTTTAGTTAGTTCGGGAAAAAGGAGATTTCAGGCAACACAGTTAGCCACAGTAATAATTCACGTTTTGCTTCACATTTATTATTGGTAATTATTCACGTGTACTTTGATTTTTTAAATATTTAGTGGTATACACTTGAATATATTATTGAATTGAAATTCCAATTTTTAGATGCAGCTACAATAGCGAAGGTATCTGCATCCCAAAGTGAATCAGAAGTTACCATTCAGAATTGGCTTAGGAGGGCACCAGAACGAACAAAACACATAATAAAAGATTTTTAATTGAAATTTTGCATTTCATGTTTAAATTTTGAATCTTGTGTTCTATTTTTTCGTATTTTGTGTTCTATTTTTTGTATTTTTTAAATTATTTTATTATATTGTAATAAATAGTTTCATGTTTTAACCGTATTCAAATAACGTTGTTTCGTAGTTTTAAAATATACATAAACCATATCCTATGAAGGTCCTACAAACGTCTACAATTCTTTCCTTCGAAGTACATGAAGTCCTGAAACACAAACGCGTTAGTATTCAATCAACAAAATCGTTACCGAAGACGAAACGATAAAGGGAAACTCACAATTAACAGGCAAGCACCAAGTAAAACGGCCTTCATCTTCACATCTAAATTCAGAGGGAAAGTGATGCCGAAATTGTCGGCATCCGTGAAGATTTCCCTACTGAATCCGCTCCATTGCTTTTTAATGACTCCAACCGTGTGTTTGTCGTCAGCAGACCTCACCTACACACGAACCTCGTTGTTCACCTCTTTCACTACGCGTATTTTGTTTTCGGCTTTTAAAAAATTTGAAAAAATTCTGAGATACTTAGTGTAAATATAACTGTAACTGCGGGTGTACGTTTTACTGCGATATTCTTTCCCAATGTAATTAAAATACGTAAAAATAAATGTGACCGTAATTACACTAAGTAAATTCCATGTAGTATTGAAGTAAAAAGCACTATCGTAACAGTTCATTTTGGACAGTATCGTAAAAACTACATTGAATTCATTCAGTTAAAAATTATTGCGATCACTTCACTTACAATGAGAGTGCAAGGACGTTGTCACACCGATT